>JARHVA010003490.1:1397500-1625000 GCA_037957365.1 Torreya grandis
TTAGTAGAAATCTTGAACGTATGTGTTGAATATGTATAGGATGTGGACTTGAAGTTAAAATTTGATTAAGTTTTTGTATTATCATGACTAAATTTTGATCATTATGTTGTGATTCTTAAAGGCATAATTGATTGGGTTTCGGTATTACTTGGATTATATTTTGAATTTTCAGATGTGTTTGGATTTGTGGATTAATTAGACCTATTATAAAATTTTGAGGGCATGGTTAAGTTGGTTGTTTGGTATGTTTATCTCTTTCATAAGATTTATTGACTTGCATATATTAATTTGGCATGAATATACTTAGTTATAATCTACTAGGTTTGAGAGGGTGTTGAAGAAGTTTGGGGGAAATTTTCATTTGAATGTTTGGGTTTGTGTTGAGCTTGTAAACATCATAAATGTTATATTAAATTATGGTTTGAATTATTATTTTTTTGTCTAAATAAGTTGAGTGAATTATTTGAATGTTTATATGGTTCATTTAGTTGGCTGTGAGTTTTATATGTTTTCATGGTTAATTGGTCACCATTCCTAGACTAGACCTGAATGATTAAAATAATTAGTATATTCTATACTTGGTATAAATTGATAGTCAAGATAGTTAAGGTTGACAATAAACTTTGATGGGGATCCATGATGGTTAACTCGATTATTTATTAATCCATTCTATAACATTTAATAACCATTTAGTTGATGCCGGAGCATTAAGGCAAGAAGACATCAATTTTGTGTTTTAGTCCTAAAGAGTCAAAATTAGTCAAGTTTGGGGTGTTAATGCATGTCAAGAGACATTTCAAGGTCCATTAATGTATTTAATTTCATTTGGAGTCCCTAGGGGTCATAAGATTAAGTTTTGAGGGTGTTAGGAGTTTTCCCTCCAAAACTAATAATTTAAAAATCCAAATATTTAAATTGAGTCTAAAAAGGTCAAATGCATGTAAGGAGTGTTTAGATGAGAAAATTGGGGTTAAGGGGGTATAATGAAGTCAAGTGCATGGTGTTGAAACTCACATAGGGTTAAGTTAATTTAGAAGTCATGCATTAGATATCTAACCTCACCCATACATTGGGTTAACAAGAAAGGAGGTGGTTTTATAACTAATTTGATAATAAATGTTGAAGTTGGTGAAAAGAGAGAAGTTTTGCATGTGTTAGAGGTGAGGAGACAATAGGAGAAGGATCAGATATCTCCAAGGAGAAGGATGAGAATCTGAAAGTGAGTGTATGTTTAAACTCCTCATGAAAGGTGATGAATACCTGTTTTGATTTATTATGTAATGTTGTTTTATCTCTAATGAATAAAGAAAGTTTGTGATTGCATATTAAAATTGTAATATAGATTGGTTTTTGTAATCCTATTTGTCTTGAGGACCTTTGTAACCATGAAATTATTATTACTTTGTCAAGGCTTGCAAGTTTGGATCAAAAGTCATATGTCATAGGTCAAGAACAAGAACAATGACGTGTTTCTCCAAGTTGGTGAGGTAAATAATGTCATTGTATTATCCTTATATTTATTGAGATGGTAAAAAAATTCATAGGGTTAAGAGGACCTAGGTAAGTGAAGAGACTTAGTATCAAGACCAATAAATTATGGAAACCCCTACAAACTATTGTCATAATCAAGAATGAGAGTAAAAGTTTGGTTTGAGAAAATAGACTAACTTATTGAGATAGTGAATGAGATAAATCATGTGATGTAAATTAATTTATTTAATTATAAAAAAGTTAAGGACTCTAATACATAGGTTGAAGAAAGTAGTAATCATGTTGTTTTAGACATACCCTATTGTACAACTATAAAACCCCTTTTTTAGAGGATTGAGAAGGATTCACATATTTGATCAAAGAATGGGCATGAGAATAATGTGTTATTGTCATGAATGGAGGAAATAACAAGATATTTCAATGGAAATTAAGGAAGATACCCCTGGTTTGAAAGTGGTCACCACACGGACCCATGTTTACTATGTGTTCATTGTTGTTTTATGACTATGTATTTTGTCCTTGGAAGAAATCTATTTATAAAATGAATCCTTGATTTTTGTATGGTGTTATTAAGTTTTAAATTGATGTAATAAGGCTTATATAATTCATTATTTTCATGTAACATAGCCTATTGTTTGTGAATTTCATTTTAGACCTATGTAACACTTATCACTTACACAACCAAACATAAACTAGGTTAGAAACTTGAACATAGACTTGGGAAAGGCTTTCCAATGGATGGATGAATTAGATAAGGTGAAAAAAAACTTTTAATTGAAATTTTTTCATTTTAAATATTATACAACTCAATTTATGTAATTTTATAGGCTCTCGGCCTATGTAGGAAGGGAGAACCACTAGAACTAGAGTTTTAGCATTTTAGAGGGTTCTAAGTATTGAAAATTATTTTAACTTTGTGATTTGATTTGTATTATAATATGGAAATATAATAATTTTTTTTGGGGTTGATATTGTATGGATAGGTATGGATTTGACAACAAAAGGTTTAGAATAGGGAAAATAAGGCCTAGTTTGGAGGACTTTAACAACGGAAGTATGATCTAGAAGAGCAGTAAAGTCATGAAATTTTACACACATATCAAGGGGAATAGAAGGAGTTAAGAAAGGTGATTAATTATAGGAAATGGTGCCTAGATTTGGTAAACCAAGAATAAAGGCTAAAAAAGGGCTATAAGCCTTGTCAAGATATTGTGAGTCTTGTGTTTGGAACTAAAGGGTGAACTCTTTTTAGACACTTGTAAGAGGTTAAAGAAGGTATGTTTGGATAATTTAAGACCATTAAAACATAGATATTGAAATATTTAATAATAAATCAAGATTTAGTCCTTGAAACCTAAAGGGTGGTGCCTAATGAAATCTAGTGAGGGTGTAAGAATAAGTTGGTCATGAGTGTTTCAATGAATTTATTGTTTATTGTTAGAAAATGAATAAGAAGAAACTAAGAATGGGTATCATTGGAAAACTTGTTTTATTATGTGCATGTTGAATTAGAATATTGTGAAGAACTCTTCTTTGGCTTGGGAGGATGACCTATAAATAAGAAAGCATTGAAGCAAATTTATTTATTAGACAGATAATTGAGTGGATGCCTAGTGGTAGCTAGATTCAAAAATAAAGAGCTTCATTAGGGGTTGTCAATGCACATGTTTGAAACAATTATGTTTATAAAAAAATAGAAAGTACTTGTATCAATAGTCAAAAGGCACTAAAATTGAATACAAGAATGTTTGCTTAAGAAGTAGACTAGGAATGACTAAATTAGTAATAAACAAACTATTATTAGTGCTAAGTGGTTAGGGTTAACTTTAGAAAATTAGAAAGGGGTCTATGAATAGGCAATGAAATAGAAAATTAGATTTGGTTAGGGGTAGATAAGTGAAAACAATTTGCTAGAATTTACTATCATAGTGATTGTCAATAATTGGGTTGACTATCAGTAGTTAAGCTAACTTTTGGTGGTCAAGTAGATCATCAAAAGTTGGATAGACCATCGATAGTTTAAAAATCATCAACATTTAATGTGTATGGATTTAGGTTGGTAAAAAGGATAATTAATGGGATCTCAAAGTGAGATTTTGGGAGATGGGTTGGTGTTGGGCTAGATGTGAAAAACAAATAAAGTAATTGAATACTAGAAATAAAATAATCATGTTGTAGAAAGTTGATCATATTATTGATTAAAGTGGTTGACTCATTAGTGGAGTCTGGCATGATTTCAATAGAGTAATGTTACTCAATGCTTTGGTGGAGTGGTAGTGGCAAGTTGGATCACTAATGTAATAGATAGATCATTGAATCATTGATGATGGTTGACCTGTAAAATAAAGGAACTATGGATGTACAAGCTCTTGAAAACAATTACAAATAGATTTCACCTCTTGTTCCTCTCTTCTTATAGGTAAGGCAAGAGAGTTACAATAAGACATGAACTGGGATTCCTAATTTTAACTTGTACATGCAATGATTTATAATTGGATTTAGATGAGTTATATTTAGAAAAGCAAGGCAGGTGAGTTTGCATGTTGGTGGTTAAGGAGGTGTACCCCAACCGTCGATGATCATGATGATTATCAGTGGTCAACTTGACTATCAATGGTTGAGGGTAAAGGTTAAAAATAGGTAAAAAAAATAGGGTTAAGCTAGTTTGGTCAAACTAACTATGGTTAGGGGTCAAAATATTAGATTGATTTCAAGGGAGTCCTAAGGTGGTTTAGGGGTATTTTGAACTTAGAATCATGGTATGTGTATTTTTGGTGTCTATATTTTGTTTTGTAGCTTTGAATCAACACGCCATAAATAAAATTGATGCTGGTCAAAGGTCTCATTACCCCAAGTATGGGAGGAGGTGTTTCCCCTCAAACCTAAAATTAATGATGTAAAATTGAATTGGGTATGGGTTTGATAATGTGGATGATGGTAAAAATGAAGGTAAATTTCATGAAGGTGGATGATAGGTTGGGAACTAGAGTTAAAATAAGCATATAAAGTGTGATAAAAGGTGTGATAACCAAGATCATGCAAAGAAAAGGTTACCATAGTTGAAAATAATAATGGTCAATTCTAAGAAGATTGATGATGGGGTAATTGGGCCACAATGTTCAAAATAACTAATCAGGTTAGTCCTATCAAGTCTTCTTAGATATGTCTATGTTTTGATGGGTATCCAAGGTAGGAAGTACTCTCAGTGAAAACATAAATGGGTCAAGTATCACAGGTATCCAAGGTAGGAAGTGCTCTTGAAAAGACATAAGTGGGTCAAGTAAATGTAAGGTATCACAAGGTCAAAAAGGGTTAACATGGTAATGTTATCAATATGGTCAAAGGACCAAAAAAAATACCATAAAACACATTCTAGTTAGGATAAAATAGATCAATGATGAGGTGGTCAAGGTGGGTGGAGAAGGTAATCTCCATGGGTGGGTGAGAAAAATGGGTGGTTCTTGCTAAAGAGGTTTATGCTAAGGGTAATACAACAAGGTGAGAATCTTGACCATCGATGGTCGGGGTGCTCAAGGTTGATCATCAATGGTCACCCTAACCATTGATGGTTAAGGTGAAAACCCTAAAAACTTGGTAGTTATAAGTGAAATTTGAATCACTTTTACCTTACTGTTACTTTTGCTTTGTTGACTTTAAGCTTTGGTTTTTTGGCACTTTATGGTGAAGGGGATTGTGAAGGGTATTTATCAAGGTAGACAGTGATTGTTAACTGAGTTAGAGGGTAGATCAAGGGGACCAATTAGGATGCAAGGAGCATATGGGCATAAACAAGGATGGGTAGGCCTACAACCAACTCTATTGTGGTGGTCATGAAATAAAGTAGGGGGTGTCTATTAATTTGGTAGCTTATCTTGAAATTAAGCATTGTCATTGGGGTTAGATGATAAGATTATAGCCTAGGTAGGGTTTAGGTAAATTTATAGGTAAAATTAGGAATTGATAGGGTGGGTAGGTAAATTGGGTTGGTTAAGGATTATGGTTATAAAATTAGGAATTGGTAGGGTGGGTAGGTAAATTGGGTTGGTTAAGGATTATGGTTAGAAAATTAGGTTTTTTTAGTTTGTTGTTTGGTTAAATTTTAGGATAGATAGGGTTTGGGTGTTTTGACTTCAAAACACCCATAGTGACCATTGACAATTAGGATCGACCATTGATGGTTAACATACTTAGAAAAAAATATGCCTAATTATCAATGGTCACCATGACCATCGATGGTCGACTAGGGTAGAGAAGGTTTTTGATAAGTGATTAAACAATTAAGGCAAATAGAATGTTTATATGTTAGGTATAGGTTGGCATGGTAGGTTTAGAGGGAAAACTTAGTGGGTAGCGGGTAGATAGGTAGGAGGGATAAGGAAATATGTCTATTGTTTTAAGGGTAGGGTAGATGATAATAGTGTAGTTGACTAAGCCATGTTTCTAAATTAGTGTAAGCCAAGGATTAGATATAGATACATGATCAAGTGCCATGTATCTTCATAGAGATCTAGTAAGGGATGACCCTAACTAATTGGGTCCACATGGAGGAGGTAGGGCTGGGAGGGATGATGCATTATCACTATGTGCCTCAAGATGTATCCATGGTCATAGTGCTCATTGAGAGATATGCCCCTACTATGAACACATTTTTATTATTGATTAAAGAGATGAGTATATTGCCTAAGGATGTGTATAGGATCACTTGACTTCCACTTTATGGTGATCTGATCTATCAGATAGATCAAAAGGAGTGGGATGATCAAATCAAGCTTTTATATAGAGATGACAGTGATCAAGTTAGATGGCATGTTGGGGGGTTTAGGTACAATGTTTTGTATTAGAGGGCTCTAAGTGAGAGGAGAATCATGACCATAATGATGATTGTTATTTCATACTTATTACTACCTAACTTGAATAGTGGGAGGTTCCCTTACTTGCTATTAGGAGTGTTATTTGAGCTATTATTGGGTCAAACTGTATTTGGTTGGGTACTTATTTTATTAGTCTAGATATATAGGGAGCTATGGGGATTCAAGTCCCATAAGAGGTATGGTATTAGTGTCATATTAGTTTTAAATTGTTAGGCCTACAAGTATATTCAGGTGCTAAGGACAATAGGGCTTCCATGGGTAGGGTTCATGTAGATAGAGTTCCTTGTTAGTTTTATGTAGTGGAGGGGTGATTTCGCTACATTAGGTTCTAGAGGTGGTCCACATGATGTGGAGTGGTTCAGGGGTGTATGGGGTATACTAGTGATAGGAGACATCACTTAGAGGCCTTATGTGTAGTTTCTAGTATGACTTGGCCATATGAGGTAGACACTTTCCCTTTAGAGCTAAAGATGGATATTTGGTAAGCAAGATGTGGAGGTGGAGCTAATCCCATTTGAGAGAGTGAGGAGGTAGTTCAGCTTGGTATAGGGTATTCCAAGTCCATTCCCTAAGTATAGGTGAGAGGATTATGAGATTATATTACCAAATCCATATCCTATGCCTACTTTGCTAGACTATGAGGAGCTACTAGTTAGGGCATAGATATATGATGTTGGGTTTATATATAGGTACATGGCATGGTACCAAACTATATATGACTCTATAAGTCAAAGGGGAGAAGAAGCAACCACAACATAGACAAGGTCACTAGGTATCATCCTCATGACATAATACCTAGTTATAGTGGAGGAACTATGGTATTATGAGGCCATAGTTTTGACACGGTGTCCATAAGAGCCTCGATGGGATGAGTATATGGCTATCTTGGTAGGTGGTACTATTATGTTGACATCAGGGTAGTGAGTAGTGTTTTTAGATAGATAGATAGGGATCATTGGGGGATTAGTAGGTACAATAAGTGGGAAGGTACCAAGACCCAATAATGGTCTAGGGGATAGTGGTACCCTTGGGGCATAGACAAGATATGACTAGATGATGATATTTTGTATATAATTTTGATTTTGGCCTATGAGTCAATGCAATGAGATGTACATTTTGAGAGAGAGACATGTATATCTATTTGTACACATTATTATGCTATTTGACTCATGAGTTATATATATGATCATTATTTATGTTCATGTTAATGGTTTATGGTTTATGGTTTGATGTTGATGTTTAATGATTATGGTGTAATGTTTATATTGCTTATGGATTATGCTTATGTTGCTTATGGATCATGTTAAATCTTTGATCAATATTTGCATTTCATTATTTTAGACATGTGGTGGAAAATGGTTGATTATTTAAATGCTTATGGATGTTATGGTTTTATTATGCTCATCATGGTTATGATTATGATTAGGGTTATGGTTATGGTTATGATTATGATGTTGCTTATGACACACATGGATGTCTGTTATGATTATGGTTATTTTTATCTTACTTAAGGTAAATCACATGAGGTGAGGTAACTAAAAACACAAAATGGGAGAATAAATAACATGATAAAGATACAAGTGCCTTTATGAAAATATCAAATATTCATGATAGGATAAGAAGAGGGCACAATGTTTCTTCTTTGATAAGGAATAAAATAATAGAACTAGAGTTAGATTAGCTTAATTAAAAAAATCCATTTGAATGCTTTGCATTAACATTCGTTAGTTGGTAAAAAAAGGTGTCTTGACCACATAATGTTAAGTAAGCTCAAAAATCCCTTGCTTATAGTGAGTAAAGGGGAGATGGGTAAAAATGGAACCTTCATGTGAGACTATCATGCTTCCTCTGTAGGTGTCCAAAGAGTCAGTATAAACAAGTCTATTTAAAGCTGTGTAGACTAGTTGATGCAGGAAGTCTACTTGTGAAATCTGACTATGGCTTCCACCTTAATATGTTACTTGAAAGTTGATTACAACTTTCAAGATTAGTTTGCTTTTGTTATGATTTTGATAATGGGTCTTTTTCTTTGTTACTATCTATGGGAAGCTAATAGATGTGGTAAGCTTCTAAGAAATTATTGTGCATTTGACAAAATGCTTTACTCATCCATCTTTCAAGGGAGTGGTCTAAGTTTATTATCTTTATTCAATGCTTTTTGATAGTTTTCCTTCAAGGGAGTAATCCACCTTACGTTTGGCAATTTCAAATAAGTTTTCAATAGCTATCCTTCAAGGGAGTAATCTATGAATGCTTAAAAATTACCCATAATTTCTATTAGTTTTGTTTTTTTCTTGACATAGACTTGCTTATATAAGTTTAAGGGTTCACCTCTATAAAGGCAAAGCTAAAATCACAAGAAGGTTGGTTAGGTGTGAAGAGGTTTAGGTAACAATGATCATGGGGATCCATCTTGTGAAGGGGTTGAAAGTACCATGAGAACCATGTCATGGGTAGAGCTATGATACCCATTTTTAAAGATAAGGCTATGATAGTGACAAATAATCACATGATTTAGTTTTAATCGATTGCCCTTAAAATAGGGAGATGTAATGTGGATGGATAGAAAGTGTTGAGCTTAAGTTAAACAAAAAGTGAAAGTGGTCCTTATTAAAAAATAATGAACATAGATGCAAAACATTGAGGGGCTTAGGTTCTAGGTGGCCTTCAAGAGAAGATAACTAATAAGCTCTTGATCCATACTTATGGGTCATAATATAAGTTTTAAGCCAAATGAAAGTAAAATTTCTAAATTACTTTTCTCCATATTGGTGACATGTTGATTTTCATTTAGTATGAGGTATCTAATGTTAAATTTTGACACTTTAAGGCATTTTTTAGAAGCACCTTTGACACACTCTTAATAGTCATGAAGATGGCTACAGGATGTTAAGTGATGCTCATCGAGTAGCTCTAGTTGTGCTAGATGGTGATAATGATAATCATCCTAAAAAATAAGCTCTTACAAAGATATGTGAAGAGATGGGATTTAGAATTTGAGATGAAAGATAGACTCCACTCCAAACACAAAGGAGAAAGGGGTCCTAATGCTAGTACGATATGCCCATAAGTCAAAGGGGATATGCAAATGCCAATCTTGACCAGATGCATTAACCATTTTAGTGAGCATGATATTAAGAGTTTTATTATAGGCCTTGACCTATCTATTTGATTTAGGGTGATAGGGAAAGGAGAAGCTTACATTAATACTGAATGCATCACATAGACCCTAGAATTTCTTGTTTTTAAAATATTTACCATTATCGGTGATAATCTTATGAAGAATACTAAAGTGACATATGATATGATGGTTGATAAAGTTTATAATATTTTCCACTTTGGTCAAGACTAGAGGGATAGCCTCTACCCACTTGGTAGAATACTCAATCATAGTGATGATAGAGTGGTGTCACTATGAGGAATGGGGATTAATTTCACCAATGAGGTCTAGACCCCATTGTGAAAAGGGCAAGAAATTGATGGAAATATAAAGACTATGGCTATGTGCATGATGTAGATTGGAATATTGTTGACACTTAACACACTTTTTCACATAATCATAGTAGTATTTGTTAAGGGTAGTCCAATAATATACTCAGAAAAGGATATTCTTAGCTACATTAAGGCCACTAAAGTGTCCCCCATAGATACCATCATATATTTCCTTGATTGCGTGAGAGGCTTCATGACTATGTAGGTAACAAAAGAGGAGGCCATCAAATCCATGTTTATAAAAAATTACTCCCATAATGGTATAGTATCAATTACTCTAGATAAACACTCTTTGAGAATTCTTAGAGAGGCCAAAAGGAACTATGCAAAGGTTAAGATAGTCTAAGGACTACTAATACCAAAGGTCAGGTTAGGTCTCCTTGATATTAAAAATGGTGGGAGAATCTAGTTTGACATATGAAGGTTGGGTAAGTATATGAATAATGACAAAGAGGTTAGATTTAGAGGGTGATTATGGGATATGAGAGGTGAGGGAAGCCATGGTGTCAGTGAACTTATTGGTAGATTATGGGGTTAACTGGATGTGGTAGTTTTCAAATGATGTTAAGAGTTTGTCAGCTAGTTGATTTTACTATTGTAAAACATCATTCTTACACTAATAATAGCCATTGATTTGATTGACCATAAGTTGGGAGTCACCACAAATATTGATTATTTTGAGTCCTAAGGCTAAATCAGCCTGAAGACCTATCACTAGGGCTTCATACTAAGCCATATTATTGATACATTCAAAATTAAGCTTGAAAGACAAAGGGAAAGGTTCACCATCAAAGAGGATAAATATTATACCATCTCCCCCACTACATTGAAATTTTGATCCATCAAAGAACATGGTGACTTGATAGGTGAAGTCCACCTAAGAGAGAGTTGTAATGGACTCATCAGGGAATTCAAGAGGAGGAGGGTGGTTTTTTGATAATGATGCCTTAGCCAATTAGTTAGTAATGACTTTCCCCTTAATTTAATTTTATTGAAGGAACTCAAGGTTAAACTCTACTAAGATCATAAACCACTTGGCCATACATTTATTTTGGTATGGCTTGGAGTGCATGTACTTGAGTGGGTCAGTGTTGGTTATGACATAGGTTTTTATGGTTAAGAAAGTAGTGGTAGAGTTTGGTATCCATGAAGAATAAAGACAAACAAATATTATCAGTATGGGTGTATTGAGTCTCATATTCTAAAAGCATGTAGCTAATGTAATAGATGGTTTGCTCTTTGTGTTGTTCATCTTGGTGAGTCAGCATTGCCCCTAGTGAATGGTTAGTAATAAAGATATAAAGGTAGAAAGGTTGGTCATCCTTGGGAGGGGTGAGGATAGGTGGTGAAAAAAGGTAATTTTTGAGTGAATCAAAGGCCTTTTGACAATTACTATTCCACTTAAAAGATACATCCTTCTTTAGAAGGTGGTGGAAAGGTTGGAATCGGTCCAAAAGCTAGGAGATAAATCAATGAATGGATTGAAGCTTCCAGTAAAATCTATGGATTTATTTAAAGTTGATGAGAGGAATCATGTCAAGGATGGATTTGATCTTGATAGGATCAAATTCAATTCTATGAAGGGAGATGATAAAGCCAAGGAGCTTTCTTGACAAGACCCCAAAAATACACTTCTTGGGGTTTAGATAGACATGATAATGGATGAGGTGTTTGAAGATGATCTTAAGAATGGCCAAATGATCCTTTCAAAGTATGGATTTTCTAAGGAAGTCATCCACATATTCCTCTACAATATTATGGATAAGATCATGGAAGATGTAGGTCATAGCACATGGCCCCTAGGAAATAGTTAGTAGTAGAGATATAAAGGTAGAAAGGTTATTTGTATTTAATAAGGGTGAGGATAGGTGGTGATAAAAGGTATTTTAAAATTGAATCAAAGGATTTTTGACAATCACTATTCCACTTAAAAGAGACATCCTTTTTTAGAAGGTGGTGGAAAGGTTGGCATTGATCTGAAAACTGGGAGATAAATCAACAAATGATTTAAAGATTCCCTTGCAAGCTATAAAGTTACTTAAGGTTGATGGGAAGAAGCATATTGAGAATGACTTTGATATTGGTGGGATCAACTTCAATTATATGAAGGGAGATAATAAAGCCAAGGAGATTTCCTGACAAGACCCCAAAAATACACTTCTTGGGGTATAAATAGACATGATAATGGATGAGGCATTCAAAGATGATCTTAAGAAAGACCAAACAATCCTTTTAGAGTTTAGATTTTTTGAGAAGGTCATCCACATAATCCTCTACAATATTTTGGATAAGATCATGGAAGATGTAGGTCATGGTACATTGGTAGGTTTCACCAGTGTTATTTAGTTCAAAAGGCATGACTCTATGGAAAAAGGTTCCCCAAGAGGTTGTAAAGGCACTTTTGTATTGATCTTCAGGAGCAATAAAGATTTGATTATAACCCAAAAACCTATCCATGAGAGATAAAATCTCATGGTCACCTATAAGATCAAATAGTTGGTTGATGCTTGGTAGAGGAAATTCATCCTTAGGGAAATTGAGGTTGAGGTCATGAAAGTCCACATAAATGCATAGTTCTCATGTAGCTTTGGTGATAGGTACAACATTCAAAACCTATTTGGGGTAGTTAATGGGTTAAATGAAATCAATAGATAGAAGATTTTGAAACTCTTCTTTGATGAGAAGGATTATGTGAGGATGCATGCATTGAAGTTTCTATTTGATGGGTTTGGCATCATGGTGAGTGACTATGTTATGGGTGGCAATTTTGGGGTCAATCTTGGGAATGTTTCTATAAAACCAAGAAAAGACTATGTTGAGATCTTGGAGGAAAGAGGAAAAATCTTGAAGTTCCTCAGCATTCAATGATTGGCCAAGTTTGACAATGCAAGATTTTTTTGGAGTGCCCAAGTTGATATCCATGGTGGATTCATTCAACATGGTTGAGGACTTGAGCAAAATGGATTTGTGAATGGAATAATTTAGGGCACCTATGTAGGTGAGAATAGAATCATCATCTTAGCACTAAATAGTGTTAATAATAGGAGAGTCTTCTCCTATCATCTCAATATGGATCAAAGGGATGGTTATGGTTTCCCCCTCCTTCTGAAAAGTTAGGGGTCCTAGGTTGATCGTGTTGATGAAAAAAAAGTTTGGTGGGTTGATGTCATCATCCTCACACACATGTGATGGAGAGGTTGGTAAGGAAGGGTTGTCTTCCTTAGGAATGGTGGTGGTAGGCAGTTTAGGTTAAATTTTGTTGGGTAGGATAAAACCAATGCCATGATTTTTGTGAGGTTTCCTAGTCTCAATGGAGACCAAATCATGTGGGCCATATTTATACCACCCAAGACCAAATCCTTTCCAAGCACACTTATGGAGGTATATTTTGGAAAAACTCAACTTGTCTAGGTAGGAGAATCCAGAGGTGAATGGTCGAGGTGAGGAAGAGGTAGAAAATGAACCAAGATGATTTTCAAGTCCCCTATAAATTAAATGGGTTTGACAATATGGAGGACCAAAGGGAACAATGGTTATGAAATTGGGGTCATATCCTAGCTGGTTAGTGAGTTGCCCATACTCATGAGGAGTAGTGAAAGTGTTAAAGGCTAAAAGGTGATACTCCCCTAGTGAAAGGTGATGGAATTTTGATTTCAAAGGGTTAATGGTGGGGATTTGGTTTGAAGGGATATAGGAACTAGTTGATGCGTCATCGGTAGAAAGAGGAGTGACTTCCTCTTTCATAGTGGAAATCTTGTATTTTGTCAAAGAGGGTATGCTAGATAGGGGTAAGATGACATCATTGTGTCAGTAGGTCATGTTCCATGTTGATAAAGTACTTAGGTAAAATTGGATGGTGATGACCTTGATTTCATGATAAAACTTAGTGCAATAGTGTAGGGTAGAGGAGATATAACCCATGAAGTGAATCCAAGGTCAACCTAGTAAAACATTATATTAAAATTCACTTCTACTACATAAAATAGCTTAGGGAGAATACGAGGTCTTATATGGATATTAAGGACAACCATTCCCAGGGTAGTGGTCATGGTGTCATTAAAGTAATGGAGGATGACTAAAGTTTTAGACATAACATCATCTAGAAGGTTGAGTTGGTTATAGGCATGGGAGGAAAAAATGTTAATTCTAGCTCCCCCATTAACCATGACTCATTTGATATGGGTTTGGTTAATTTAATCCATAATAAATAAAGGGGGATATGGGTCATCTAGATGGATAAAGGGTATATTTGAATACTTAAAGGTAACAAGGTTATAAATTTTAAGGGTGCCAAAAAAGGCCACTAGAGGTTGAGGGTCTTCAGGTTGGACCTCAATGGATTGTAAATTCTCTATTAGTGCTTAGTAGTGATGGAAAGAGGTAGAGATAAACTCATACAAGATCATCTTCATTGGGGTCTGGTGAAGTTGTTTGAGGATAACTCTCTTGATGGATTCTAATGGGTTAGATTGGGAGGCACCCAAAATAAACACCTTAGGTTCGATCGAAGATGGGGATGGATGGGTTTGAGTTGGTTGGGAGGTTGAATATGGATACATCCATGGAATGGAAACTTTAGCCTTACTCTTATCCTTCTATTATGATTTCATGACTATGTTGATAGTAAGCATAGAAGGAGAGGTTGAAGTAGTAGATTATTCAGACTAGTCTTCACTCTGAGGTGAGAGTAGAGGAGTAGCTAAGAATTAGGTAGGTCTAGTTACTGGTTGGATTAGTATGGGGATCATAGGAGGTTCATCTTTTAATAGATCAACCTCACCATAAAGCTGATGGATCATGGTTTTGAGAGCTTTGTAGTTCTTCATGTCATGGCTTAGTGTCTTATAATAAGAACACACTTGGTGGTCAGTAAACCAAATAGGTTTTGAAGCTGGAGGGTCAAAGGGTCTGATGGGAGGTAAGACTAAAAAAGAGGTTTGAAATAACATATGGAGAATAGTCGAATAGGACCTAGCTAAAGGTGGTAAAGGCGTAGTGGTCTTTTCTTTGATGGTTGGGGTAGAAGGTTGTTTAGAAGCAGGTTTGGTAACAGGTGCCTTAGGTAAGGTGGTATGCTTGGTTGATGGCTTTGGTTTATGCAAGGAGTTTGATGAGATAGAGGTGGAGGATCGCAATGTAGGTAGCTTGGGTATTGCCAGTGTAGTGAAAAGAGGCATGTAAAAAATAAATTGAGAAGGTGTAACCAAAAGAGGTGGTGGGGTTTTGGTAGAGATAATGGGCTTCTTGATCAAGGTATAGGGAGGGAAAATTTGGGCTTTTAGGTAGTTTTACCTCTTTGGTTGCTTTGGTTTGGCACTGGTTGTTGGTTTTTGTGGGGAAAGCTCCACTTTTATAAATGGGTGGTTAAGACTCTTTGTAGGGAAGGTGTCAAGGTTCCTGATTGGTTTGGTTTGAGAAGGTGGTTTGGCCTCTTAGGGTTTAGGTGTCCTAGATGGCTGATGGATTATTAGATTGGTAGAAGTTATTATTGGTCTGGTTGATAAGGTAAGAGTTTGAATAGTGAAAGTGGTGGGTTGGTCTACTAAAGATATGGTTGGAGGCTCTTGAATTCTTGATATAAATTATGCCTAATTTATGATATAAGGTAGCTTGATCCATGTCTAGGTTGGAAATAAATTCAAATTTCTGCACTAATCTAGAGAATGTTTTGTAGGATAGTTTTATTGCTTAATTAGTGGACCTGAAAGCTAAACCCATAAGTTGAGACATAGGGATAATAACCTTTTCCTCTTCCTCAATAAAAGGATGCAAGGTTTGGATAGGTGAATTTTGTATAGGAAATGTCGACATTTGAGTTTCCTCTTTTAGAATGATTTTCAATGGGGGAGTGGGTTGCTCAATTATTGGTAGAGAAGGTAAAATGGGGGATTGCTTAGGTACATTGGCCAAGGGAGGGATTGATGGCTCCACTACCTCAATAAGTGGAAGATGATAAAGGGGTGTTTCCTCTATTTAGATTTTTAGGAGAGGAGAAAGTAACTCCATTACCTCAATAAGTGAAGAGGGTGAGGGACAAATAGGTTGGTCAGTAGGTTTGAGTGTACCAAGAACAATGTTGATAGTGTGGGCATCATGAGAACATTCCACCATGTTGTTCTCATTCTTAGTAGGTAGGTGTTTGGGAAAATTTTTCCTAAAGATGTTAAAGGCTTGGTTTGATGGTGTATTAAGGTTTTCCAATGTGAGCTCTCCCTTGCCAATGAGGGATTGGATAAGGATTTTGAAGGTATTTCACCTATTAATGTCATGCCCTATCACTTGGTGGAAGTCACATAAATCATTATCATTATACCAATTAGGTGTAGGATGAGAAGATTCAAATTTATATGGTGGTTTGATAGGAGGAAGTTGAATGATATTTACTTTTAATAACTTATCCAAGATTGAAGGATAAGATTCTCTAAGTGAAGTGAACTATTTTTTATTGCTATGGTTTTGGTTCTTCATGTTTTTATTTGAGGAACTAGAGGAATTTGGTTAGTTGACTGATGGTGGAAGAGTGGATTTAAGGACAATTTCATTCATAGTTTCCCTACCCCTAGCATTGGAATTGGACTAGTTGTTTAGTTTGGAAGAAGAGGCCTCATTGGTTTTATAGGTAGAGTTATTATTCATTAGTTTTAACTTGCCTTCATCAATGGCTCAATTCTCTAACTTACACACCATGGTAAAATCTTCATCGAATGTTCACAATCTTTGAATATGTAGTGTAGAGGAGATATGCTTGGCACATGCCTGAGCAAAGAGCTATATGAGTTTGGGTTGAGGTAGGGATAAGGACAGTTGGTTAATTAGTCTTCTCTAATTAGCCACAAAATAATCAATAGATTCATCTTCAAATTGTCAGATAGAGTAGAGATTGGTGATATAAAATTTCATAGAGATTTTGATCTAAAAGTGGTCTAAGAAGGTTTGAGTTAGTTAGGTGAAGGAGAAAAGGGAGTGCTTGGGTATGGAACTATACCAATCCAATGTTAGACTAGCTAGAGAAATGGGGAAGGTGAGGAGAAAAAGGGCATCATCATAGGTAATCAAATAAAAATCATGCCTAAATGCCCTAAGGTGTTGTTGTGGATCCTCCTTTAGAATTTAGAGAACTTGGGAAGTTTCCATTGGGGAGGTTATGGCTTGATGGGTACAAATGGATGTATGGGCTCATTACAGATCTGGGTGTATGAAAAGATGTTGTGATAACCTAGAATAGATGAATCTAAGGTGGTTATTTTGTCTATAATCATCTTCATTAGGTTTATTTGGGGTTTTGTACCTAAAAGACTAGAAGGTGCATACTATTATGGTGGTTAGGTGAGGTATTGATAGTGGGTAAAAGGTTGGGAGGCTGCCACATATTGGTATGTGGATACCAATGGTTGGGTGGAAGATACATATGGGTAGGTAGATATAGGTGGTTGTGTAGTGGGTAGGGGCACATGCCCTTATAGGTTAGGTATGTAGCCAAATTTTGGTATAAGGGGTGTTTGTTGGATAGTTGCAGTAGTTTGGTTGGTGACCAATGAAAGGGTGCTGACCCTTGTATTGATCAGTGGTAAGGTAGAGGGTATAGACACCATCAAGGTTTGAGATAGAGTAGTGGTTGACGGATTGGGGGTACCTAAAGGAAGGTTTATACTGCTATAGGTAGGCATTCCTATTATATAGGAGTGGTTGGTAGGAGTAGAAAGTAAAGGCCAATGGTAGTTTGGGTTGGTTGGTTTTATATGGTAGTCTCAAAGGGTTGTTGGTTGATGAGGAAGCTTGGGTGGTTAATGGTTGGACAGTAACCATGGCAATAGAGGTGATCCCCATGAGGTGGAGACACATGCCATAAAGTGGATCTATGAGTGGGGCCAAAGCTAGGATACGATAAGACATCATTGTAATATAATGTTTCAAGGTTACAAGATTGATATCTAGGAAAGAAACAAAATATGTATCTCCTTAAGGAACCTCCTAAGGGAAAGTAGGAATTCTTGAGGTGTGAGGAGATTCTACTAGTTTAGAGACATAATCTATGGATGAAGAGGTGGAAGAGGTAGGTTGGCTTGGTGATGGGTTTTGCTCCACAAGGTATTTTTGTTGCTAGAAAGTGAGAACCATACATGATAAGGGAGAGAGAAATCACAAATAGCCTCATAACTCAAACAAAGAAAAGACAAGAAATGATCAAAGAAATCAAATCACACTCTAAAAGAGACATTAAGCCCTAGAGTTTTTATTTATCTCTCTTTTGGATTATGCCTTAAAGAATTTGTATAACTAAAATTGGTTTGTATAATAGGTACTATAAGGAAGTCTAAGGTTTGTTTCAGGTTGTGTTTATGTGCTCAAAAGGAATCTATATTGGAATCAATACATGGCTTGGTATTATGGCCTACCCCCTCACTTCACACACCACAACGATAAAGGTGTTGGGTGTTTAGCCAAAATATATTGATATCTAGAGTTTATACTCAACCAAAGCGCTGAGTTGGTTCTCCTCTTGGTAATGACCTTTAAGTAGGATCATCGATAAAGGGTAAGGTTACTACTAGGTGATGAAATCCTAGTTGGGCCTTGTCTCAAGTTTGTTTGATGTTTTAATTGATGATAGTGGTTTGATTTAGTGTGTGCAATAAATAATTAATCTAAGATAGATTACTTTGCTTTTAAATTAAGCTATGTGAACTAAAATTTCAAGTAGTCAATGTATGCACTTAATTTTAAGCCAAAATAAAGTTTGGATTTCATTAATGAGAATAGATAGAGAGAAGATGCAAGCAAACAAAAACCCAAGTCACAAGGATCCCACCAGGTGTGTGATAATGTTTCAATGAATTTATTTCTTATTGTTTTAGAAAGGAAGAAGAAGAAACTAAGTATGAGTATGGTTGATTTAATTATATGTGCATTGAATCAGAAGATTATGAAGAACTCCTCTTTGGCTTGGGAGGATAACATACAAGTAAGAAAGCACTAAATTAAATTTGTTTTCTAGACAAATAGTTGAGTGGATTGCCTAGTGGTATCTAGATCCTAGAAGCAAGAGCTTCCTCAGGAGATGCCAATCCACATGTTTTAAAAAATTGAGTTTATAAATAGAATATAAAGTATTCACATCAATAGTGAAAAGGTACTAAATTTGAAAACAAGAATGCTTGCTTAATAAGTAGACTAGGAATGACTAAATTAGCAATAAGAAAACTAATATTAGTGCTAAGTGGTTGGGGTCAGCTTCATAAAATTAAAAAGGCGTCTATGAATAGGTAAGGACACATAAAATCATATTTGGTTGGGGGTAGATAGGTGAAAATAACTTGATAGAATTTACTACCATAATAATTATCAGTGGTTGGGTTGACTGTCGATGGTTAAGGTGATCATCGTTAGTCAAGTAGACCATTGATGGTTGGATAAACCATTGGTAGTTAAGAAAACCATTGATGGTTACTGTGTATGGATCTTGGTTGGTAAAAATGTTGATTGATGGGATTTTAAAGTGAGATTTTGGGAGGAGGGTTAGTGTTAGGCTAGATGCAAAAAGTAAATAAAGTAATTAAATACTAGAAATCAAATACTTATCTTGCAAAAAATTGATTGAGTGATTGATTGAGGTGGTTAACTCATTGGTGGAGTCTGATGTGATTATAATAGAGTAATGATACTTGGTTCTTTGGTAGAGCAGTGGTGGCAAGTTGGCTCTCTGACATAATAGCTAGATCACTAGATTGTTGATGATGGTTGACCTTAAAAATAAAAGAAATCTAGATTCACAAGCTCTTGAAAATAATTATAGATATATTTCACCTCTTATTCCTCTCTTCTTATAGGTAAGGAAAGAGAGTTGAAACAAGATGTGAATTGGGCTTCCTTATTTTAACTCATACACACAATGGTTCACAACTAGATTTAGATGAGTTATATTTAGAAAAACAAGGCAAGTGAGTTTGCATGTTAGTGGTTAAGGAGGTGCACCTTGACCATCTCCACTCAATGTGATTGTCAATGGTTGAGAGTGAATGGTAAAAATAAGTAAAATCTAGGGTTAAGCCAATTTGGTCAAACTAGCTATGGTTAGGTTTGGTTAGGGTTCAAACGTTCAGATTGGTCCTAAGGGGGTCTTAAGGAAATCTAGGGGTATTTAGACACCCAAAATCATGATGTATATATTTTTGGTGTGTACAATTAGAATGAATGTAATAATGTGTTGAAACAAGGTGATATTCAATTGAAAGGGTATAATAACATGAAAGAAAAGTACTTCAAATATCTTAAGGAATAGGAACTAAGGAGACCATCAATCATAGTAAATAAAAGAGATTGAAACTAGCTTGATGAAAGGGTGATCAAGACAAGCATAATAAGAGAATGAGATATCCTTCAAGACTAGAGCTAGGTAAATATGAAAGTTTGGTGAATTATACCTTTACCACTACATCATTTGGTATCAGGTGATGAGAAGAGAGATGTTGCCAAGTGAGTAACAAGATAGAGAGATAGAGAAGATGGTTCTCATTTAAAAGAATAAGAAGAAGATATAAGTGTCAAGAAGAGCACATGAGGGTGAAAATAAGAAGATATAGATGATGTTTATGCCAAAGAAATTCAAAGAGACTATGTCATCTCTCATTTTATATGCTAACATTGGTTTCAAGTTTGTGTATGTAGGTATGAAGAATAAATTAGAGAAGGCTAAGCATAAGGCCTAAAATTTGAAGAAGGATGGGCCAAGAACATCACCCATCAAGTGGCAAGAGTATGAAAAAGAAAGATAACCTCTTGAAGAAGATAAGATGATGAAGAATTAAGACATTCCACATGATGAAATTAAAGAGAGAGGAGTTCTATGATACATTTGCAAGTATAGAACCCAAAATAAGAGAAGAATCATGTAAATAATACATGAAGGTCACCCATGAAGACATAAAGGAAGACATAAGCTTGCATCAGTTTCCTTTGGCGGTAAATGAGTATTTGAACTTTGATTTTGATTATATTTATGAATAAGAAAAATCTAATATGCATATTGGGAGAAGGAATGATAAAGTGCAACCCTTAATAAGAGAACAAGGGCATGATTATCTATGGCCTAAATGGATAAAACAAATAGGTAAAGATAAGGAAGAGGAGAACCTCAAAAAATAAGTCAAACAAGGCAAAATTTTAGGTGGAAAAAAACACAAATATAGAAACAAAGAAAAAATAGCAAGGAACACCAAGTTGGCATGGTAGATAACTAAAGCATGAGGCATGAAGGTGATGTGAATAAAATTAAGTGGCATCCAAAGAAGGTACAAGGTGTAAAATGGGTGGAAAGAATCATGATAAGAGCACAAGAGGATCATATTACAAGTGAATCCCAAGAAATCATGAAGATTGAGGAAGATGGCAAGCCCACAAAGTAAGCAAAAGAGATGGTGCAAGCAAACCAAGCCAAAGAAACAAAGATACATCAAGAAGATGAATTCATAAAATAAGATAAGTGTTTGAAAGATTTGTTTTCAAATGGTGTATATTATGATGCATGTGAATTTGATTCCAATGATGAAGATCTATTGTATATGGAAACCATTGCCTTGATGAATGAGTGTGTAGCAAAGCAAGATGAGGATGAATAACCTAAAATAGTGCTTGATAAGCATGGTATGCAGCATGATAAGTTTGGTGTGACTATCAAAAATGAGGGAGTCTAAGGAGAAGATAAAGAACAAGTTGTCCAAACAAGTGAAGAGTAATGCAGACCAAGGTTTGATGAGGATTTTGAAGAGATGGATGCACTTAAGTTGCAAGAGGAGTTGAAGATGTTGGAAGAGATATTAATTCCATCCAAGAGGATAAAATAAGGTGAAGAAAAATAGGTAAATATCAATAAATAACTCCAAAAAAACTCAAAATAGGAGCAACAAAGGAAAGCACAAAGATTTATCCAAACAAAGCCATAAGCAAGCAAGCAAATAGACTATGAACAAGTACACAAGGTGAGATATTAAATAGGTCAAGCTAAATATGAGTTTAAATTTTTTAAGTATGGATATGGATAGTCAAATATTGGTCAAATAATGTTGTAATATGATGAGGATGAAAGGAATAAGAAGTTGTTCTTACATAATGAGTAAGATGATAAGAAAAAGCATCAAAATGTCAATAATTTTGAAGAAGAGGTAGCAAAAGATAGTATAGATGAGTAAATGATAGAGTTTGACATACCAAATAAGCCATTAAAGACTAAATAATAAGGTGTTAGCATGAACAAGGATTAGAAAACACTAAAGAAGCAATAACCAAATGAAACTAATGAGGAAATAAGCTATAAAAAAAAGCATGAGGAAGAAGAATGAACACCAATTGGTTGCAGTTGAGTATGATGAGGTTCAAAGTGACTTATAAAAATTGGAATATGTATTAAACAAAGAGGTAAAATAGTTGAAACACCTCATAGAGATGGAAAATGCATGGACACAAAGACTAGAAAAAGCCACAAGGAAGAAATGCAAGAGCTTGACAAGCAAGAGGGAATAAGGAATGAAGAGTAGTATCAAGTGAACATGAAGGAACCTCAAAGAAAAAAATATAAGGAACTAAATAAAGTTGGAGGCTCAAGTTTTTTGGTCCCTAATGGGGAGTATGATGCAGGAACATCAAGGCAAGAAGACATCAATTTTGTGTTTTGGTCTTAAGGAGTCAAAATTAGTCAAGTTTGGGGTGTTAATGTGTGTCAAGAGACATTTAAAGGTCCATTCATGTATTTAAGGTCATTTTTAGTCCTTAGGGGTTATAGGATTAATTTTTGAGGGTGTTTGGAGATTTTTCTCCAAAACTAATAATTTAAAAATTCAAATATTTAAATTGAATGTAGAAGGGTCAAATGCATGTAAGGAGTGTTTATATTACTAAATTGGGGTTAATAGGCTATAATGAAGTCATGTAAAGGGTGTTTTAACTCACATAGGGTTAAGTTATCAAGTTAGAAGTCATGCATTAGCTATGTAGCCTCACCCATACATTGGGTTGACAAGAAAGGAGGTGGTTTTGAAACTAATTTGATAACCAACATTGAATTTGGTGAAAAGAGAGAAATTATGCATGAGTTTAGAGGTGAGGAAAGAATAGGAGGATGAGAGACCTTCAAGGAGAAGGAGGAGGATCTGAAAGTGAGTGTATGCTTAAACTTCTCATGGAAGGTGATGAATATAGGTTTTAAGTTGTTATGTAATGTTGTTTTATCTCCAATAAATAAAGAAAAGTTTGTGATTGTATATTACCCTTGAAATATAGATTGTTTTTTATAATCCTCATTTTATTGAGGGCCTTTTGACCCATGAAATTTTTATTACTTTGTCAAGGTTGTAGGTTTGGATCAAAAGTCATAAGTCACAAGTCAAGAACAAGAATAATGTTGTGTTTCTCCAAGTTGGTGAGGTAAAGATTGTCATTTTATTGATCCTTGTATTTATTAAGATGGTACAAAAATTTATAGGTTAAGAGGACCTAGGTAAGTGAATAGAATTAGTATCAAGACCATTAAATTATGGAAACCCTTGTAGACTATTATCATAGTCAAGAATGAGAGTAAAAGTTTGGTTTGAGAACATAGACTAACTTGTTGAGATATTTAATGAGAGAAAAAATGTGATTTAAAGTTATTTATTGAATTACAAACAATGTAAGGACTCCAATAAAAATGTTAAAGAAAGTAGTAATCATATTGTTTTAGGCATACCTTGTTGTATGGCTATAAAACCCTTGTTTTAGAGGATTGAGAAGGATTCACACGTTTGATCAAAGAATGGGAATGATAGTAATGTGTGATTGGAATGAATGGAGGAAATAAAAATATCTTTAAATATAAACTAAGAAAGACACCCCTGGTTTGAATGTGGTCACCACACATACCCTTATTTCCTGTGTGTTCATTATTATTTTATGACTGTGTATTCTATCCAGGAAAGAAAGATATTATACAATGAATACTTGTTTTTATATGGTGTTGATAAGTTTTAAATATATGTAAGAAGGATTATATAAATAATTATTTACATGAAACATGGCCTATTGTTTGCGAATTTCATTGTAGACTTGTGTAATACTTATCACCTACACAATAAAACACAAACTAGGTTAGAAAACATGAACAAAGACTTGGGAAAGGATTTCCAATGGTTGGATGATTTATATAAGGTGAAAAAAGAAATTTTAGTTGAAATTTTTTCATTTTAAACAATATACAACTCAATTTATAGAATTTTATAGGCTCTCAACGTATGCAGGAAGCAAGAAACCATAAAATTAGGGTTTTAGCATTTTAGAGAGTTCTAACCATTGAAAATTATTATAGCTTTTTTATTTTATTTTTATTGTAATATGTAAAGGGAATAAAGTGTTTTTAGGCTAATATTATATGGATAGGTATGGATTTGACAATAAAGGGTTTGGAATAGGGCTAATTATGCATAGTTTGGAGGACTTTAACAAAGGAAGTATGGCCTAGAAGAGGATTAAGGTAATTAAACTTTAAAAAAATATCAAGGGGGATATTATGAGTCAATAAAGGTGATTAATTCTTGGAAAGAGTTCCTAAATTTGGTAAACCAAGAGGAAAGGCTAAAAAAGGCTATAAGCCTTATCAAGACATTGTGAGTCTTATGTTTGAAACTAAAGGGTGAAGTCTATTTAGAAACTTGTAAGAGGTTAAGGTAGGTATGTTTGGATAATTTAAGACCATTCAATCATTGAGATTTAACTCTTTAATCATAAATAAATATTTATTCCTTCAAACCTAAAGGGTGGTGCCTAGTGAAAGCTAGTGAGGGTGTAAGAGTAAGTTGGTCATGAGAATG
The DNA here is from genome assembly GCA_037957365.1 of Torreya grandis. Classification (NCBI taxonomy): domain Eukaryota; kingdom Viridiplantae; phylum Streptophyta; class Pinopsida; order Cupressales; family Taxaceae; genus Torreya; species Torreya grandis. Next base: position 1,422,189 of record JARHVA010003490.1, read on the forward strand.
AATATAATGAGGTGTTGAAATAAGGTGAGATTCAAATTAAATGGTATAATAACATGAAAAATACCTCAAAATATCCCAAAGAATAGGAACTAAGAAAGGATACCAAAGAAAAGAGATTTAAACTAGCTTGATGCAAGGGTGATCAAGACAAGCATAATAAGAGAATAAAATATTCTTAAAGACCAGAGCCAGGTAAATATGAATGTTTAGTGACTTCTCCCATTACCTATACATAATTATTCATCCCTACTTCCAATATATATTGTAGATGGAATGATTATTCCCCTCTCACCTTAGGAATGGAATCATTGTCATATCTTGTATTATTTTTTTTGTTGAGATATCCTCTAGTTGGAAATTTGATTGCTCAGAATTCCTTTCATGTCCCTAGTTTCTGCAAACACCATCCTACTAATGGTTGGGGTGATAATGGCCATCAAAGTTTGGGATTATAAGGATGGTTGGGAGGGCTTATCCAGTTCATTTACTTTTTGATCCATGTTTTGATGACTTCATGTACACGTGAAATAAATTGGTAACAATTTAATTATGTTTATTCACTTAGTTTATTTCAGTATTGATATTTGAGCTAGATAGTATGCAATTTGATTATTATGGGTTAAATGTGTTAATGCTAACCTATGTTGATTATAGGATGTAGGATTTAAATGGAAGCTAAATATTACATGAAGGATAAGATGGATAATTTGATGTACGTTGCTAAAGGTAATACAGTTTAGGTATATTAAGTTATTAGATATTTAGTTTAACTCTCTTCATGTTGAGCAATAATTTTGTTAATACTATAATTTTTAGAATTACTCTTCCAATAATTATTTATAATCAAGTTGAATTATTATGAATTCTTGTATATTGTTAATCTAAATAATCATTGTAGTATTGATTCCTTGATTTATTTAGATAATCTAAATATTCAATTTGATCTATTGATATTATCCTAAGTAGGATCTACTTAGATAATTATAAAATATTTCTTAAACACATATTATGTATAATTGATAATAATATTGAGCATTTTATTCTATTGCAAGAATAATCCTTTGGCTAGATTATACAAACAATTAGATACATACTATGTTATTTTGATTTAGAATTACAATCTTAATTTACACATGTTGACTAGTCCAATAACTATCTTGGATTTATTAAATTTTATGTTGTAGGTTTAATTTCATAAGATACATGGTATAAATTTACTTAGTTGTTCCATCTATGCATAAATTAATAAATTTTACTAGTTGTTGGTGCATGCAAAACATAATCATAATCTTTACTTCTAAAAACTATTTTAAACATACCTGGTTGCATATAAGGTATGTATGCTACATATATCAGATCTAAAAATTAGTATTGTTATTCCTAAATTTAATATTAGATGAATTATAAGTAAATTATTTTATTTAATCATGATGTTTCATAATCATGAATAGTATTTTTGCATGGGTTAGTTATGTAAAAATGAAGTTGAATCGCTTAAAATGGATTTTTAGAATCTAGTGTTGAAATTATGAATCAATTAGATGTATTAAGAAAGTTGTACAGTGTTTCTACTTCACTTGATATTACATAATTATATAACTAAATCATGTACTCTTGTTTATTTCTATCCCTTGGGTTGCACGTGCTTTCACTTTCCTTTTCAATAATTGGACATGTTTGTCTTGCTACCCATGACTTGCCCAATAGAAATTTGTAAAATTTATTTAAGTGAAACATTTTATTTGGGTTCTACTCAACTTGAAACTCAGATTAATTCTATGTGCATATGATTGTGTTGTATTCTATTGTATGAGAAGAACTTGTTTCTCTCTTCTAGTTCATTTAAATACAAGCTTAAGTATGGAATACAATGGTTCATTGTGTATGCATTTACTTAGATAATAATGGAACATTGTATGAAAATAATTGATTCTTTTCTTATATAGTTATCTGAAAATGAATTAAATATTAGATTAATACATAGATAATTAAGAAATAATTGATTAGATTAATATATAGATAGTTAAGAAATAATTAATTAGATACCTTGGATAAATAATAAATTGTTCTCTCTTGTTTTATAATGTCACATTGGCTATTCCAATATAGTATCGCTATATGGATTCATTTCTAGACTGCCTAAAGGATATTTGATGAATAGTGATATTGATAATAACTATATCATTAACCATTATTCTAAGTAATGGCATCCATATTTTAAAAATGAATGATGCCTGATTTATTAAAATAATGGTGTGGTGACATAAAAGGAAATGAGGTGTTTATGACCTCGGACGGTAGCATTATGAAACCTTGAGTTTTAAATCTATTTTTTATTTATGTAACAATATTTTTTGCTACATGAATGATTATAAATTTATATGTGATGAATTGATTTTTGGTTGCTGGTAATGATTAATTATCTAAATTATGTTTAGATATGAGGTTAGTAACCTATAATTTTAACATAAACCTTTGTTAACCTAAATGATAACTTAGGATGTTAGAGTTATCCTTCCTCATTAAATTAATCCTTAAACTTGACCATTCTTGAGCAAGATTGAAACCCATTGAGGAGAGTGAGGTATTTACCTAGGGTTAAGGACCTAGAAATGTTCCTATATGGAAGTACAAGTGCCACATATGGCACTTAGGTCCTATCCATGTAAGTGTACACTGATATACCCAAAACCCCATAAAACATCTATTAAATTAACATGCTTCCCCATAACACCTTTTGTATGTATTTACTTCTGGCTAATTACCTCAATTTACCTCTTTTAGTTCTAATTGTGTGTACGTGAGTGCATGAAACATTTATCACTTGCATCAAAAAATAAGGTATTTGGGTCTAATAAGCATCCAAAAGGTAATCTAATATATAATTTTAATATTTTTTTGGGGGTTATTTCATCTAATATCAGAGCAGTTTTTTCTCTAGGGAAATTTGAGAGCAAAATTTCTTCTTAAAACAATTTTGTAGTCTATTGAGTTATCACTTTGAAATTATCAATATGGTTAGAATATGATCAAGTGGAGGAAACATTCATGAGAAGCCTTTTAATGTCAACCCAGCTAGGGGTAAAGGTAGAGGATGAATAAGGAGTCATCATGGTTGTATCCTCATTTGTAACCAAAAAGCGTTGCCCATGAATAATGTTGATAGAAATACCAAGGTACCCATAGCAATTTAATTGGTGGGAATCCAACTAACAAGTATGGGGAGATCCTTAGTGGAATATTGATAACCATTAACACCTTGTAAGGAAATATTGATAACCAAGAATAAAGGTTGAACAATATTAAAGGGATATCCCAAGAGGAAGTACCTAGATTGGAAATGGGTCAAGTAGAAGGGCCTATGATCCAAGAACTACCTTTGACCATAGTTGACCCAACCATCAAAGAATTGAAGAATATTACACCACCTAACTTTTTGGTGAGGAATTAGGTGATGCAACTGATGCATGGCTTATACTCTTGTAAAAATATTTCAACTTGCATAACATGCCATCGAATGTAAAAGCCAGGGTGGCAGCCTATCAACTAGTTGGTCTTGTAACTTTATGGTGGAATCACCTTTGTGACATTGAAGGATATCATCCCTTGAACTTTTCTTAGTCTATTTTTGAGACATAATTTTGTAAAAGATACGTGAATGTAAACTATAAAGATTAGAAAATCATTAATTTTTACCTTTTAAAGCAAGAAAACATGTTTGTTGTTAAGTATCAAAATAATTTTTTTAATTTGATACGTCATGTAAACTATATGCATGATGAAGAAACCAATATTAATAATTTAAAACTTGGGCTCAAGGAAATACTGATGCATGACATCAATATGACAAACCCAAAGAACTTGGATGCAATAAATGAAATAGCCTATAGGGCTAAGGAAAAATAAAAGTCTCACCAAAAAGTAAGACAAGAATTTAAGTCAAGTAGGCAACAGTTCAAAGTGAAAACCCTTTCTCCCATGAACAAGAAATTTTAAAAAATTAGATCAGAACCATAGATTTTTAGGTGACAATTAAAATTACAAGTTTTCTAATCAAAATAGAAATTTCAAGTCCCATGGATCCTCTAAATCTGGTTCATATAAAAAGGAACATCAAAGTAACCAACGTGGAATTTCCATGGGTGTTAATACCATTCTGGTGACATATTCTAGACCTATTATTTATTGGGAATATGGTGAAAACCACTATAAAAAGGACTATCCTAAACTAAAATCAAGGCAAACAATAAATCATAGGGTATATGTTGTTGTTGATAATCATAATGCTAATTTAAAAGCCACTCCAATTAAAACCAGAGGTACAATAAATAATTTTTCCTTGACTATCTTGACTGATTTAGGTAAAATAAATTGATTTATTTCTCCTTTTTTTGCAAGGCAATGTAAAATTGAGCCCATATTGATAAGACAAGGTTGGGAGGTTGAGTTTGATATTGACAAGAAAGTGCCTATTCTTGAGTGCTTAAGACAAGTAGAACTTAATATTTGTGTCTTCAAGACCAAGGTAAATATTTTTATTACACCTTTAAGGTATTATGATCTCATCCTTAGGATGGATTGGCTACATGAACATTAAGCCACACTTGATTGTGTGGGAAAAAGAGTGTAGTGCATCAATGACTTTGGTTAAATTGTGGAGTTTTAAGGCATATAAGGATCTGCAAGATGTAAAACACTCTCAACCTTATAGTTGAAAAGGGTTGTTAGGAAAAGATGCAAGATTTACATAGTCTAACTATAGGAACTACCCAAGGAAAAGGGGTTAGTATATGCATATTTTCCTATATTGATATAATTTATGGATGTTTTTCTTGAAAAACTATTTGGTTTACCACCTAAGCAAGAATTTGATTTCTCTATTGATATCATGCCTAGATCTGCCCCTGCTTCTAAATCCCCATACTACATAAATGTGGCTAACTTGAAAGACTTAAAAGTTTAGCTACAAAAACTCTTTGATAGTGGAAGCATCCATCTAAGTGTGTCCCTTTGAGGGGATCTAATGGTCTTTATGAAGAAGGACAATACATTGAGTCTTTACATTGATTACCACTTGCTAAATAAGGTGACAATAAAAAACCATTATGCTTTGACTAGGATTGATGACTTATTTGACCAAATGAAGGGTGCTACCATCTTCTTGAAAATTGATTTAAGATCAGGCTACCATTAGCTGAGAATCAAGGAAGAGGACATTCATACAATAGCTTTTAGGACTCATTATGGACATTATGAATTCATAAATATACCTTTTGGCTTAACTAATGCACCTACAACTTTCATTAATCTTATGAACAATGTATTTAGAGACTTCTTAGATAAGTTTATGCTAGTTTTTTTTTGATGACATTCTCATTTATTATAAAAATGAGGCTAAGCATGATCAACACCTTTGTTTCATATTACAAAGACTAAGACAACATAAGTTGTATGAAAAACTCTCAAAATGTGCATTTTATGAATCTAAAATTCATTATTTGGGACACATTATTTTTAAATAGGGCATTATTATTGGTCCCACAAAAATTAAAGTTATTCAAGATTGGCTTGCTTCTACAAATGTGCATGAAGTGTGTAGCTTCATGGGTTTGGCTAGTTATTACTGAAGTTTTGTTGATAGTTTTTTTAGTGTGGCCTATCCCATTACCTCTTTACAACATAAAGGCAAGAAATTTTTGTGGACCTCTTAGTGTGAGGAGGCATTTAACAAGATGAAGGTGTTACTTATAATAGTACCTATTCTTATCATTCTAGACCTAAATAGTAATTTTGAATTTTGGGTTGATGATTTTAAGGAAAGTTATGGAGGCATCTTGATCCAAGGTGGCAAATTTTTGGCTTATGAGTCAAAACAATTGAAGGATCATGAAAATAAATATCATATGAATATCATGGAACTTGTTGCCATTATTCTTACACTCAAATAATGAAAACATTTTCTTCTAGAAAATCCTTTCAAAGTGAATTTTGATCACCGCATCTTTGAGTATTTATTTTTTTAAGATAATTTAAATACACACCAATTTAGGTGGCTGGCATTTTTGAGTAATTTTGACATGGATATATCATATGTCAAAGGTAAGGAAAATCATGTGGCAAATGTACTTAGTAGATGCACATACCTTGATACCTTATTTGTTTTATAAGTAAAATTTAGAAGTGCTATTTTAGAACAACTTTGATGATGAATTCTTCCATGATATAAGAGTAGGTTTGGCTGACGAGGCTGTAGCAAAAAGATTTGTTGATCTTTTTGTTAAAACAAATGGCCTTATAAGACATAAAAATAGAATTTATGTACCCATTTTGGGTGACTTGAGAAATTATATGCTAAAATAAGTGCATACAACACATTAGTATGCTCATCTAGGTGTTACAAAGATGATGCATGACCTGAGAAGGCTCTATTTTTAGCTTCAAATGAAACATGATGCCACTAATTTTGTAGTAAAATGCTTAGAATGCCAATGTGTTAAAGCTGATCATTTCTATTTAAGAGGGATGTTGTACCCTCATCATATTACAAGAGATAAGTGGGTTTTAGTCTCACTTGATTTTATTGTAGGGATGCCAAAATCATGTAGGAAGCATGATTCTATCCTTGTGGTGATTGATAAGGCCACCATAGTCAACCACTTCATTACTAGAAATTTAAATGATGATGCTCCTGTGTTTGTGGAATGTTTCATGAAAGAAGTTGTTAGACTTCATGGAATATCGAAAGTGATTATTTTAGACTGTGATAAGTTATTTACTTCAATATTTTGGTGCACATTGACTATAGCCTTTGGAACAAGGCTAAATTTTAGTTCATATCATTCAAAAATGGATGGACAAATTTAAAGGCTCAATCAAGTGGTTGAAGATATGTTGCATGTGTACATCATAGATTAGAAAGATAAATGAGAAGATTACCTCTATTTAGTTGAATTTTCATATAATAATTCATTCAACAATAAATATGGATCCATTTGAATCTTTATATGGGCGTAAGTGCATAACTCTTCTTGGTTGGGATAACTTGGAAAATAAAGTTGTTGATGGACCTGATATATTACTAGAATATGGAATTAATAAGGTAGAATTTAAAGATAGATTTATATCAGAAAAAAGCTATTTTATTCAAAAGATAACTACGCATGAATTTAACATGGGTGAAATTTTTTTTCTGCATGTTAGACAACAAAAAATTTCTATAAGGTTTGACATGGCTTCTAAGTTAGCACCATGATTTGTTAGGTACTTTGACATTATGGAAAAGTTTATTCCTATTTTTTATCAGATGGCTCGTTCTCCTTTTCTATCAAGGATTCATGATGTATTTCATGTTTCTTTTCTAAGAAAGTATATAATTGATCCATCTCATGTTTTGGATTGAAATCATTTACAGGTTACAGAAGAGGAAATGATCCAGTTGGAACCACTAAGAATCTTGAAATATCATGATGTTAAGCTATAAAATAGAGATCTACAATAGGTTTTGGTGTAATGAGACACACCAAGTAAAAGAATACCTACTTGGGAAGATACACATCTTTTTAGGTAGCATTATGCATGAATTTTTGACTAAGTCACTAGGTCAACTCCCTTTAAAGGGGGAGGATTTTATGATCCCACCTTTTTATAATAAATTTTAATATTAAAACATTGTCATTATTATGGTAAAATTGATTACTAGTTGTTTACTTCAGTTGAATTACATGTTGGTACTTGTTGTAGTGGTATTTGGATTGCATGTTTAATTCTGCACTTAATAATTTTATAGACTATTATTGTAGTTGATATTATTATGATTCTATAATTAATTATTGATTTTTTATATGGTACTATTGATGTATATTTATGGTTTTAGGTACCATCTATGAGCTAGGTATATGTTGGAAGTGGTATACCCGATATCGAAGAAATTTTGAGCATTCAGACAAGTCTAACAGGTAGACTTATTTTCAATTATGTTTTCCATCCTTATAACATCTTAGTTGGTCATTGATTATGTCATTATCCTGACATCGTTACTTTTTGATTTTTTTATATTGTTTTACTTTTATCTTATTGTCATAAGTCATTATATTCTATTATTTGGTTTACGATAATAGTCTTTTATTCTTCCTCCATGACTTACTTTAGCTTACTGATTTTGTGCAAACTCCCTTTCACTCCTACATACATGAATGGATTATATTTGTCTAATTTGATTCATTACCTAGGATTTACCTAGACCTATACTTAACACCCCTTGGACTAACCCTTAGACTCTATAAATACCTTATATTCTAATGTGGTAGCATGTTTGTTAAGTGGCTTGGTTTAATTGTGTATTGGCATCAACATTGATATTAAACATGATTTAAATGGTTTATTTTAATTGACATAGATCTAATGCCATATTACAGTTAATTATTTTATTGACATTTATTTTGGCTGATGGCATAGGCTATAGGGGTTGGGATGTTAATCCACCTTGTTAACATTAATTGTGTGGTTTAAACACTAACCTATGTTTTTATTGGTTGGCCTTTTTGGGTTGGTGGATCAATATTTCAAGATAGATTAATTAATGACTATTGCATTCATGTTGAATTTGGTAGGGGATTACCTTGGGAAATGTAGGAGGATTTATCTCTCCTCACATTTAATGCAGACATTGAATGGGTATGGGTAAAATGGATGGATGGAATGGGGAGTTGGATGATAGATGAAAATAGTTGATGGGGTTAGGAAGATGGAAATAAAAGAAAGAAAATAGTGGAGCTTGACTAGTTTTTATGATGGTCATGCTAGATTTTTGGGGACACGACTTAGAAAGTTAGAGATTTTAATTTTTATCTTATTGGCTTTTAAGATTTCTCTGCATTTTTGGGTGAGTCATATTTTTTTCTATTTTTTTAAATTATGTTGATATATCTTGGAAAAAATAAAAGGTTGCATATGCAAGCAAAAGTCTTAGGACTTCTAGATGCATATGCAAACATTCAAAAGATTCGATATAAGTCAATGTTGGAATTTGCACACACACACACACACACATATAATAGTCTGCATATGCATCTAGAAGTCCTACTCCCTTTCAAGGGGGAGGATGTTACGACCTCACCTTTTAAAATCTATTTACTATTAAAATATTGTTATTATTGTGGTAAAATTGACTACTAGTTATTTACTTCAATTGGATTATATGTTGGTACTTGTTGCAGTGGTATTTGGGTTACATGTTTAATCTTGCACTTCATAATTTTATGGACTATTACTATAATTGGTATTATTATGATTCTATAATTAATTATCAATTTTTGATATGGTAATATTGATGTACATTTATGGTTGTAGATACTATCTATAACCTAGGTAGATGTTGGCAGTGGTATACTTGATACCAAAGAAATTTTGAGCAGTCAGACAAGTCTGATATGTATACTTATTTTCATTTATGTTTTCCATCTTTTGGACATCTTAGTTGGTCATTTATTATGTTGTTGTCATAAAATTGATATTTTTTGCATTTTATTGTATGTTTTTGTACTTTTATCTTATTTTCACAAGTCATTATTTTCTATTATTTAGTTTACGACTGTAATCTTTTGTTGTGCTTCCATAACTTATTCTAGCCTACTACTTTTGTACAAACTCCCATTCACTCTTGCACCCTTGCATAGATCCTACTTACCTAATTAGATGCCTTACCTAAGATTTACCTAGACCTATCCTTAATGCCCCTTGTACTTACCTTTACACTAATAAATACCTTATAATCTAAGGTGCTAGCATATTTATTAAGTGGCTTAGTTATATTAAGTATTGGCATCAATATTGATATTAAACATGGTTTAAATGGTTTATTTTAATTGACATAAAGTTGATGGCATATTACAATTAATTATTTTATTGACATTTATTTTGGTTGGTGGCATAGGCTATGGGGTTGAGATGTTAATCTACCTTATTAGCATTAATTATGTGGTTTAAACACTAACCTACGTTTTCATTGGCTGGGTTTTTTCAGTTGGTGGATCAAGATTTAAAGATAGGTCAATTAATGACTATTGAATTCATGTCAAATTTTGTATGGGATTACCTTAGAAAATGTAGAAGGATTTATCTCTCCTCACATTTAATGCAGACTTTGAATGGGTATCAAAAAACTAGACAGATGGAATGGGGAGTTGGATGATAGATGGAAAGAGTTGATGGGGTTAGGAAGATGGAAAGAAAAGAAGGAAAATAGTGGAGGTTAAATAATTTTTATGGTAGTCATGTTGGATTTTTGGAGAAATGGCTTGAAAATTTGGAGGTTTTAATTTCTATCTTATTGGCTTTTGATATTTCTATGCATTTTTGGGTGAGTCATATTTTTGCCTGTTTCTTTTTAATGATGTTGATATGTCTTGGAAAAAAATAAAAGGCTTCATATGCATCCAGAAGTCTTAGAACTTCCAGATGCATATGCAAACCTTCAAAAGATTTGATATAAGTCAATGTTGGAATTTCCATATAAACTTGTAAATATGTGTGTGTGTGTGTGTGTAACACACACACACACACACACACACACACACACACACGCACACACACACACACACACACACGTATGTATGTATATGGTTAACTTATTATTTCAAATCCATTATTTTTTTGTTAAATCTTGAGCATTTTTTAACTCTGTGTGTGTGGAAATGTTTCATTGGTTTTATGGTTTTATACCTCGTATGGTTTATCTATTCAGTAATAAAATGGATGGTTAATGGTGTTATGGATTTATATGTACACATATATTTATACCTGTTCATGTAAGTTATGTGGCTTCATTTTTTTTAAATATATATCAATGTGTTTTTGTGTATAATGGCTATATAGACTTGTTCGGTTGAATCTATCTATGTGTATATCTTTATGTGGAATAAATGAGTTAGTTCCTATTAGAGTGCTTGGTTTTTATAAAAATATGTCATTTTATTCTTGTATCCATGCTAAGATGTTGATGGTTGGTTGGTTTCAAATTGGTGACTGTGTTTTCCATTATATAGTATGGCTCGGGTTTTGACTTGGGGTTTAATAATATGGGCTAGTCACGATGATTTTGAACCCTTTATGAAATGCGACTATGGTGATTTTGTTTCATTCAAACCACTTGATTTTATAATAAGATATTTAGATGGGCCTTAGCCATGATATATTTGGTTGTGTATTCATTTCCTATTACTTTGCTTTTAATATAACTATGCTTGTTTATTTTCAAATCAATGAAGTGTTATTTTAACAGGATTTCTATATAGACTCATTTATGGAATATTTTTCCTATTGGTTTACTAAGATGCTTAAACCATTATAGGTTTCATGGTCATATTTAATATTTTTTAAAATTTTGATGTTATTTGCTTACGAATACAACATTATGTTATCCTGATATAAGTCCTTATTGTGACTTTGACTACGTGGAATATAATCATGACATGAATCTTTTTGATAATGTTGATTAGAATTTTTATTATATATTGATTGCATTATATTCAATTATCATTGGGTTTTAATATTTTTAACTACATTTCTATCTTTTATCATGATTCTTATCGACATAGTCAAATGAGTCTAGGTATTAAAAGATTGCATTTTCTATGATTTTAGCAAAGTTTCTAAATATATGTGTTGACTGTGTATAGGTAGTGACCTTGAAGTTAAACTTTGATTGGGTTTTTATATTATTATGACTGCATTTTGATCACTATGTTGTGATTCTCAAAGGCATAGTTGATTGGGTTTTGGTATTACACTATACTGTATTTTAAATTTTTAGATGTGTTTGGACTGGTGATTTAATCAGACCTATTGTTGAATTTTGGGGGCATGATTAAGTTGTTTGTTTGGTGTGTTTGGATATTGAGTAATACTTATCAACTCACCTTTAGTTGGCATGAATATAATTAGTTATAATCTACTGGATCTGAGAGGACATTGATTAAGTCTGAGTGAGTTTTTCATTTGAATGCCTAAGTTTATGTTGAGCTTGTAAACATTGGAAATGTTATATTAAATTATGGTTTGAATTATTATTTGTTTGTCTAAATATTTTGAGTGACTTATTTGAATGTTTAGGTACTTCATTTAGTTGGTTGTGACATTTATATATTTATGTGGTTAATTGGTAACCATTCTTAGACTAGACCTAAATGATTAAAATAATTGGTATATTATATACCTAGTATAAAATGATAGTCATGGCAATTAAGGCTGACCATAAACTTAGATGGGGATCGAAAGTTTTTAACTTAAATAATATAAAATAGATTAGTTATTAATCCATTATATATCATTCAACAACCATGTTAGTCATCCCTACTTCTGATCTATATTGAAGATGAATTAATGATTCCTATCTCACCTCACAATAGAATCATTATCTTTTCTTGTATTATTTTTGTTGTTGAGATGTTATCTAGTTGGAAATTTAATTTCTTAGAATTCCCTTCACATCCTTAGTTGTTGAAACCACCATATTAATGATGGTTGGGGTGGTAAGGGCCACTGATGGTTGGGATCATAGGGCTAGTTGGGATGTCTTGTTGAGTTCATTTAGTTTCTACTCCATGCTTCAGTGACTTCATGTACACTTAAAGTAAGTTGAAAACAATTTAATTATGTTAAGTATATTTATTCACTTAGTCTATTTCAGTATTGATATTTGAGCTAGATAGTATGCAACTTGATTATTATGAGTTAACTATAAATGCTAACCTGCGTTGATGATGGGATGCAAAATTTAAATAGAATTTGAATATTACTTGAAGGGTAAGATAGATAATTTGATATATGTTGTTGAAGGTAATACACTTCAGGGATATTAAGTTATTAGATATTTAGTTTAACTCTCTTCATGTTGAGAAAACATTTTGTTAATGTTATTAGTTATAGAATTGTTCTTCTAATAATTATTTATAATCAAGTTAAATTATTATAAATTCTTGTATATTGTTAATCTAAATAATCATTGTAGTATTGATTTCTTGATTTATTTAAATAATTTGGATATTCAATTTGATCTATTGATGTTATCTTAAGTAAGATTTACTTAGATAATTATACAGTATTTCTTAAACACATATTGTGTATAATTGATAAGAATATTGAGCTTTCTATTCTAATGCAATAATAATGCTTTGGTTAGATTATATAGATAATTAGATCCATATTATGTTGTTTTGATTTAGAATTACATAGTCTTAAATTACGCATGTTAACTATTCCAATAGCTATCTTGGATTTATTACATTAAATGTTGTGGATTCAATTTCATAAGATACATGGTATAAAGGTTACTTATTTATTTCAGCTATGCATAAACTACTCAATATTACTAGTTGTTAGTGCATGCGGAACCTAATCAGAATCTTCATTTTTAAAATTTATTTTAGACATACGTGGTTATGTATAAGGTATGTATGCTAAATATATTATATCTTAAAATTAGTATTGTTGTTCTTGCATTTAATATTAGATGAATTATAAGTTAATTACTTTATCCAGTCATGATTTTTGGTAATCATGCATAGTAATTCTATGTGAATTAGCTATGTAAAAATGAAGTTGAAAGACTTAAAATAGATTTCCAGAATCTAGTGTTGCAATTATGAATCAATTAAATTTAATAATCAAGTTGTATGGTGTTTTTAATTCACTTGATATTTCATAGTTATATAACTAAACATGCATGCGTACTGATTTCTATCCCTTGGGCTGCACATGCTTTCACTTTCCTTTTCGATAGATAAACATGCTTGCCTTGATACCCATGGCTTTCCTAACTTATACTTGTAAAAGTTCCTTAGGTGTAAAATTTTATTTGAGTTCCACTCAACTTGAAACTTATCTAAATTCATTATGCATATGACTGTGTTATATTATGTTGTATGTGAATCACTTGTTTCTCTTTTCTAGTTCATTTAAATATGAGCTTAAATTTGGTATATGATGGTTCATTATGTATGCATTTAATTAGATAATAATGAAACATTGTATGAAAATAATTTATTATTTCCTATATAGTTATCTAAAAATGACTTAACTATTAGATTAATATATAGATAATTAAGGACTAATTGATTAGATACCTTAGACAAATAATTTATTGTTCTGTCTTATTTTATAATGTCATATTGGCTATGCCAATATAATGTCCTTATATGGATTCATTTCTAGACTACCTAAAGGATATTTGATGAATAATGATATTGATCATAACTATATCATTAACCATTATTCTAAGTAATGGCATCCATATTTATAAAACTAATGATGCATGGTTTATTAAAACAATGGTGTGGTGACCTTAAAGGATGTGAGGTGTAGCACTATGAAACCTTTAGTTTTAAATATATTTTTTATTTATGTAACAATATTTTTTGCTGCATGAATGACTATATATCTATATGTGATAAATTGATTTATGGTTGTTGGTTATGATTACTTATTTGAATTATGTTTAAATATGAGGTTAGTAACTTGTACTTTTAACATAAACCTATGTTAACCTAAATGATAACTTAGGATGTTAGAGTTATCCTTATTTATTAAACTAATCCTTAAACTTAATCATCCTCAAGTGGGACCTAAACCCATTGAGGAGAGTGAGGTATTTACCTAGGGTTAAGGATCTAAAAATTGTTTTATGTGGAAGTACAAGTGTCATATATAACACTCAGGTCCTATCCATGTATGCATACATTGATACACATCGAACCCCATAAAACATCTATTAAAGTAACTCACTTCTCCATATCACATTTTATATGTATTTACCTCTAGCTAATTACCTCAGTTCACTTCCTTTAGTTCTAGTTTCATGTACTTGAGTGCATGAAACATTTATCACTTACATCAATAAATGAAGTATTTAGGTCCAATACGCATCCAAAACATACTTTGATATACAATTAAAAAATTTTGTCGGGGGGGGGGGGGGGGGTTGCTTCACAATAATGCCTTTTCAATAGACACTTTTTAATGACACCAATTGAATTTTTTTTGAAGCTAAAACATTAAAATATGATTTACCCAATATCTATTATTGAGGTAATTAAACCAAATTTTGGAATATATACATAGTGATTCCTTTTCAACCCATACAACATGTTCATGAGGCTATTGGATAAAAATATTGGGGCTATAATAAAAAGATGTCATATCAACTAAGACACCTAATACTATATTTAATAGATATACCTTTAATCTAACACACAATGATAACATTCTAGCAAGACCCATCTTAATAAAGTCATAGTACTAATCTAAGTACCAACATTAAAAAATGTTTCTTTATCAAATTCACATTTTATTGAGGCATTTGGAGCAATATTTGAGTCAACACACCTATTAATTAGATCATTAAAGTAATCTCAAACTTAATGCATAACGATGCCATTGTGAAAAAACATTTTTTTATGAGGGGGTTGGATTGATGTCTTAAGTAACACACAACAATGAGTTTATAAACAAGACACCTGTATATGAGGTTATTGGATTAAATGTGAAACTATTGACCCAAAAGTGCCAACCAATATTATTACTTAGACAAATCCATCTATTAGTGAGGCCATTGGAGTAATATTAGATCTTACACAATAATTCCATTTCACACGACAATACTTTATAATGAGGATATTGGAGAAATATTTAAATTTTTCACACAACAATGTTTTTCCAACTAGGATATTTATTCATGAGTCTATTGATGTAAAATTAGAAAAAATACAAAATAAAACCATTTTACTAAGACATCATTTGATGAGGGAAGAGGACTTACTATAGATAAAAGTGGAAATAATGTAATTGCACCAAGATCCATCCTAATCTAAGTACCAATATTATAGCAAGACCCATCCTAATCTAATGTAATTGGATATACCTTTAATCTAACACATAATGATAACATTCTATCAAGACCCATCATAATAAATTCATATTACTAATATAAGTACCAACATTAAAAAATGTTTCTTTATCAAATTCACATTTTAATGAGGCATTTGGAGTAATATTTGAGTCAACACACCTATTAATGACATCATTAAAGTAATATCAAAGGTAATGCATAATGATGCCATTGTGAAAATACACTTTTTGATGAGGGAGTTAGAGCGATGTCTTAAGTAACACACAATGATGCCTTTATAAATAAGACACCTATATATGAGGTTATTGGATTAAACATGAAACTATTGACCCAAAAGTGCCACCCAATATTACGACTTAGACAAATCCATCTATTAGTGAGGCCATTGGAGTAATCTTGGATCTTACATAATAATTCCATCTCACACAACAATACATTATAATGAGGATATTGGAGAAATATTTAAAATTTTCACACAATAATGCTTTCTCAACTAGGATATTTGTTCATGAGTCTATTGATGCAAACTTAGAGAAAATACATAATAAAACCATGTCATGTCCCCTTTTTCATGGACATTGACAGATTTGATGATTGGCCTATTATACGACCTTCCTAGGCTAATAGGATGGATAGAGGGTCATAATGGAGCTTGGATTGACTTTGATTCACAGAATTTCTACATTTGGTTTTCATTCAGGTTATTTCAGACATTGGGCATGAGCTCCTACTTTTTAGGGATATTTGATATGCAGCAGAGCGCCTTTATTTTGATATGGTTATGTGCGGAATCACTCCTTGATTCACTAGCTTCGATCGGTTCAAGGATCCGACATGTATTGAGGGAGATATTAATATTTGATTGATTTAATCAAATATTAATTATTTAGCTTATTTTTTATTAGAAACCCTAATTCTAATTTAAGAAAACCCTAATTAGGGCAAGCATATCTTTTTGAGGGTATAAGGGTTTCTCATGGAGGCCATTATTCACGTATGCATAGATTATTGATTATTGAAAATTGAAGAAATTCTTTTGTGAAGACAGAGCCAAAGGTTCCAGGATTCCATTGCAGTGAAGAATGTTCCCTCTTCATTGTGTGTGATTTAGAGGCTGTGAGATATCAGCTGATTTATTGCCAAATTGAGAGATAGCTTCATATAGGAGTTATCACAGATTTCCATTAGCATTGAAGAACGTCAACTCTTCATTGTGTGCAATTCAGAGGTTGTGAGAGATCAGTCGATCTATTGCCAAATTGAGAGATAACTTCATACAGAAGTTATCACAGAGGTTTTAGGTTTGAGAGATAGCTTCACCCAAAATTTATCATAGTATTACAGATATTTGAGAGACAACTTCACACAGAAGTTATCACAGTATTTTAGGTATTTTTTATTTAGTTTTTGATTCAATAAATTATACAGATAGAGATATTCTATATTAGAGTCATATATCTTGAGAACAGGGGTCCTACAAATAGGGTGTACTTTATTGGCAGCCGTATGAAGCCTGTACAGATCCGTACAGGTTCGCACAGAGACTGACATCGGCAGGGAGAGATCCACAGAGACCGACATCGGTCGACGTATGACTGACGTCGGCAGGTTAACAACGCCCAGTCGACCGACGACGGCAGTATAACTGACATCGGTGTCTGTGTATCAACACAGAAAGGCTGAGACCTTCTAGAATTCAGTTTTCATTTCCAAATTTGTAGAAGATCAGGGTTTTAAAATAGTATAGTAATATTCTTTGAGGTGCATGACAGAGATCTATTGTAATAGTCTGAGTGAATAAATAAGAAATTATATTGTGGTAATTTGTTTATTTGAATTGATATTCTACAAGTTTGTATCTGTGATCAGAGCTTTTAACGTTTTATATTCCCTATTAGAAGGGGATATCACAGTGGTATCAGAGCATTTGTAGGAAAAAAGAAGCCCCTAAGTAAGGGACATCACAAACCATTTGACTAAGACATAATTTGATGAGGTAAGAGGACTTATTATAGAGAGAAGATGAAATAATGTAATTGCACCAAGTCACCTATTGATAATGTCATTGGAGTGATCTTAAATCCAACACATAATGTTGTTTACTGATCAAGGTAACTATGAGTTAGTCCATCATATTACTATTAGAGATATAATACAACAATTCCTTTTCAACATCACAACTTTTATTGAGTCCATATTATCAATCTTGGAACCATTATATAATAATTACATTTCACTTAGATACATTATTAAGATATTATTATCAATCATGGTGATAAATTTCAATAATCAAACTTCATCAACCCTCCTAATTAAGACTATTGAAGTAATTTTAGGGATAACACACAATGATGTCATTTTGGGTGTTAGAGAGGTATCTTGGAGCTACCACACAATATCATTAATTTTCCATTATATTTTTCTCTAATCCAATGTTAAATGATTACATTACATGAAAACACCTTTTAGATATACCATTAGATTAATTTAAAAGTCAACATTCAATAGTGAGAACTAACCAAAAAATTATAAATTTTACCATTAAAAAAATAATAATGCTTACACACAATTATTAAATTTCATCATGATACCTATTAATGAAAAATTTGAACCAATGTTAGAGCTAACTCACAATGATGTCATTAGAGAAATCATAGAGATAACATAAGGCAATGCATTTTACTAAAGACATATTAATCAGGTCATTAAAGCAATCTTCAAGGTATAATAAAATAATATTATTTAACTAAGTAAATATATTAATTGGTCCATTAGAGAAATAATAAATCTAATTCATAATTATTTAATTTAATTGAGACATCCACTATGAATGGCATTGGAATAAATAGAAAAGAAACAAAATGAATCCACTTCACCATGAAACATATTAATTAGGTCATTGAAACTATCTTTTATTTAACACACACCAATTCAATTTCAGTATAAATACCAATTATTGAGTCCATTTTAATAATGTGAAATCTAACACATAAAAATCCATTTAACCAACACATATCATAATGTGTCCATTAGATCTATCTCAAATATGACATCTAAAGATGAAACCTCACAACAGACATTACCTAGATATATTTTCATTAGTGTGTTTAATAAATATTGGAGTTAACATAATTATGTTTCACCAAAATTCCTATTTTTAAGTTCATTGGATAATTATTATTAAAAAAATTAAATTAATGGGATTGGAACAATTGTGGATATATGATACAATGATATCATTTCATCAAATACACCTAATAATAGGGCCTATAGAGAAATCTCAAAGCTAAAAAACAACATCATTTCTCCAAGACACACAATTATACCTTTATAAAAAAGGAATTTACTAATATTTTTATTTAAAAAATCATGATGCTATCATATAATGTAACATTTCAAAAATACACCTATTGATGAGGGCATTGGAGGAATCTGAGAGCTAATGCATGAATATGCCATTTCATCACAATCTCATTTAATAAGTACATTAGATAAATATAAAAGACATAAGAAAACAAAATTTAAAATATGCATTATTTAATCCATTATATGGATCTTGCAACTAACACACATTTATAATACTAAAACATTGATTTATATTCCTATTGGTGCAATCTTACAATTATAGAGAACCAATCTAATTCAACCAAGACACCTATTAGTGGGGTTATTGCATGTATCTTTGATATATAAAACAATAGTGAAATTTCATTTGGACACTTGTTGATAATGAAATTTTATAAATTTTTGAACCATCACACAAAAATGCAATTTCACCAAGATACATTATTGAGGCCCTTCAAGCAATCTTGGGGCTAACACACAACAATAAAATTTTAAGAAACAAATTTTGTTAATAAGTGTAACTAGAAGAATATAAATAAGTAGAAAGGGTTTTATAATATATGGAAAAGAAACAACCTAAAATCAAATGGATTTTATATGATCCTAAATACGTTATCTATTTTTTTGGCTTGCATGGGATATACACTGACAACCAATAACTAAGCTAGAAAAAAAAACAATATTTTTTAATAAATATTAAGGAAAAACATGTAATATTATAGAAATATTTATTAAATGAAATATTATGAAACTAAGGTAAAAATTATAAGTGAAATTCTTGCTCTTTAGGAAAGGAAATGCGATTTAAAAATCAAAGCTTGTAGTTTCAGAACACATTTTTTGGAGTTCATCAAATAGTCTTTGTAATATAATTAGACATTTTTTATTTCATGATGACACCTTTTAATGAGATTATTTTAGTAACAATAGAGACAAAATTCAATGATGTCATTTCAATAAGAAACCTACTATTTAATCCAATGGACTAGTCTTGGAAATAAGATGCAACAATGCTTTTTCATAAAGAAAACCACTAATGATGACATTATAATATATTTGGATCCAGATAAATTAATGTCATTTACATAATAAATTTATTAATGATGTAATGATAATAATATTAGAGCTAACAAATAACAAAATTAATGAATCCTAAAGATAACACACACTAATGTAATTTTAATTCATGCACCTATTAATGAGCCCTTTGGATCAAATCATGAATCTATTGAATAACAATGCTATTTCAACAAAGGAAACTAATAATGATTCCACTTCAGTAGTATCAAATCTAAAAAACAATGATATCATTGGACTAGTCTTAGGGTCGACACATAATGATAACATTTCAATTAGGACACCCAATAGTGAGATTCTTTAGGAAATCTCAAGGATTTCATACAACAATGTCATATCCCCAGTAGACCTATAATTTAGACTATTGCAGAAATTGTGAAGCCAACATAACCGTTGAAGAAGTCTATCACTAAATTATAAGTGTTAGAGAATGCATTGGTCCAAGAATTATAATATCATGACTTAATTTAGAAAAATTTAGGTAAATTTGTTAATTGAAATCAAGTGAATAAATAAGCAACTAGCAAATGGAAATCTTTAGCTAAACACTCAAGACATAATATAACTAATGATAGCATCTTAATTATTTTTACAACTACCTTAACATCAAAACTCTAATAGGTTGTTAGGTCCTCTTCTAAGTCCTTGAAAGAATCCTTTGATCAAGATATAAATGTAAAATCAACCTTAAAATATAATTTGACTCACCTCAACCTAAGTAAAACAATATTAAATGGAATATGGTGTTAGTGATAGTTATGATCATAGTCATGATTCTACAATGAAAATTGATGTTACAATTCTTGATGGTTCGCAAAATGTGGTGATTTCCCATATTTTTGTAGGAAGCCATTTTCAACCACCCCCTCCTTCAAAACATGACCAATTTAATAATATTGACATCCATCAACCTATTAGCATTGATGAGCTTTAGAAGAAATCTTACTAAGCCCTAACCTTAAGAATTTGATGATTCACATCTAAAATCTCAATGTTATGATAACCATTTTTTTGGGTTTCATGCTAATTAGGGTCATTCACATGTTAATTTACATTGTTTTTTTACCTTATCATATGATTTTTTATGTTTAATAACTTTTACCATGATGTTATGACAATATAATGTTATCAATCCTTTGAGAAAATTGTTAATGTTCATGAAGTCAAGGTCAAGTGTGATGCACTTAATCAATCTACTACTCACTTTGGTATCTATACAAGTTGTCTTTTGAATAATTATTAGAGTAATCCTATTCATTATAAAATCAATCCCAATCAACCTAAAAATAATGATGAATCTTCACAATAGTAAAATCAACCTTATTCAGATCCATCCACTAATGTAAATTTTTAGTTTACCCTAATTTTTCCATTAATATGAAAATATCAGTTAACATGAATGAAATGAAGGGAAATATTTCTCAATTTGATTATTCTAAAAACACTCAAATTAAACTTATAACTCTTCAATATTATATAATTATTTAACCCTATTCTATATAAATTTATACTTTGCCTTTTGAACCTTCTAATTTGAAAATTGAGAAAAAAACTAAAGAAGTCACCTAAATTAATGTAGATATAATTTTATCTGGTAACTCAATTATAATGTTAATTTCAATAGAGTCTTATATTTATTCAAATATATTTCATGTACCAATACCATTGTCTATTTTTTTACTGATGGTGTCTTCTATTTATGTTTTAATATAACATTTTATGTCTATTCTAATACTTTTTTTTTGCAACAATATCGATTGTTCTAATACAATATTTGAATCTCAAAACTATATCACTTATGTAGATACAATAAACTATAGTTGATACTACTAAAACATATAAAAAATTAGTTAAAATCAAGTCCAAAACCTCCCATAATCAATCTTGATGTTAATCACATATATGTCTCTCAATCACAGTCATCTTCAGTCTAACCTAACCTTGAAAAATGAGATCACATTGGCTAACTCTATATTCTTTGTAGTAAGATTATTTTCATTGAAATTATTTGCACCTATCCTAAATATATAAATTGTTTAATGCAAATTATCTATGCTATAAACATTCCTCAACCGACAACTATGTGAAAATAAGTCACATTATTTAATTTTAAGAAAAGTATCATGCTGCAATCTGAAGAGATGTCTATCCAAATTGATAGGACAAAGAATCAAACCTTGTCATTGAAATTACCATCTAATGGATGTTCCTCATTAAAATAATTTTTCATGTGGATGACCCTCTTCTCTATATTAGTGTTTGAATTGGTGATGCCCAATTAAAGTGAATACTTATTGATGAAGCTTTAGGTATTTGCGTTGCCTCTTAGGAATTCCTTAAAACCCTTTGGTATTCTATGAAAAACCTTAATTTCACTTGTAACATGTTTCAAGGATATGATTAAAGATAAATACCACCCATGGGGTTAATTATCTTCCTATCATAATACCTTTTATTGTAGTTAGATTGAAAGTTATGGTTTTAAACTTTCCCTTATAAAACATTATATTCAAAAGATATATTAATTTATTTGTTATAGGCTAATGAACATGTGAAACATAACTTATCATAGAAGGTATATTGATGTGAAATTATACAAAAAACTCATATATGGATGGTATCAACTTTATTAGATGACATGCCTTCATTGTTGAATGATGTGAATGCCATCATATGAAAATAATAATATTAAACAATAAGTCTATTTTTGTTTGACAACTATGTTGTTGATCATAAGTGTTTTTATCTATTGATAGCATTATTATTGATTGACAACAATGCTATCACTCAACAATATTATTTCCACTCGATAACATAGGTGTCACTAGATAACATAGATATCACACAAAACCATAGTTTTGAAAATACTCCTCTTCAAAAAAATAAAAATTGAAGCATATCATTCCATCTCATTTTTCATATCACCCTATTTCCATTTAAAAAATATTCTCAAAATTGATGTGATATAGGTTCTTGTTTTAGTCATTATGTTCAAAGTGTACCTCATTCCTTTTTTATTTTTTCATAAGATTAGAATTTTTTTATCCCAAAGCATAGACTAGAAGCTTTTCTATGAGAGAATATAATCTTATGATTCCCTCTAGGAAATAACACTGGTGTTCTCAAACCAAGTAACCTTAATTGCCTATTTTGGTCCTCGATGATAAGACCTTGTATCTTACTAATTTCATGGGTCCAATATTTAGGAGTAAGGGCCTTCTAAAATAAAAATAAAAATATATTAATTAAATCAAATCTTGTATAAATTAAATCAATGCCACATCTCTCACCCTTCGTTAATATTTGGTCTTAAGTCATCACATCCTAATATCTACATTGGGTTAGCATTAAGGAGATATGCCCTTACTCACCTACTCACATGAGACGGTGTAAATCATAAAAATGAAAGCAAAACAAAATTTAAATTAGAGAGTGTTTAAAAATCAATATTTATTTTAGAAAATATTGCTTAGATTTTTATGCTAAAAGGATAAATTTATCCCATATGTTGATTTTGTCAGGATTGTCCACCTCTAGACAAATATAATAAAATTGGTGTTCTATATGATTTGGTAATAAATTATAATTTCCTCTTTAATTGTAAGGATTAGGTCAGCCTCCTACTCCTTGTGAAGTTTTGATGTATAGTTTTCCACTTTCACTATATCACATATAACTTATGCCCCTTTAATTCCATTACTACATGTTAAAATTAATATGTTGTGTAAAACAATTATTCAATCATCACCTGAAAAATAATCATGAATAAATTTGTCAACATTCATTTCATTATATTTGCATACATTATATCCACATCTCAAATAAATAAGCATATCCATATAATTTATTATCAAAGTAGAGATACATGGTATATCATCACATGTCTTATAACTCACAAAATTAAAAGTAACATGAAAATTAAAAGACCATGGTACCATGATGAGTCAACAAAATAATCACACACACACACACACACACACACACACACACACACACACACACACACACACACACACACACACACACACACACACACACACACACACACACACACACACACACACAAACACACACACACACACACACACACACACACAAACATAAACACACACATGTATATACATACATACATGCATACATATAGATACACACACACACACACACACACACACACACACACACACACACACACACACACACACACACACACACACACACACACACACACACACACACACACACACACACACACACACACACACACCACACACACACACACACACACACACACACACACACACACACACACACACACATGTCAATATTCACATCATTTATCCATATAAATCACATATTTAGAGTGCAAGAAAATTAAATATCTAAAAAACAAAAAACAAATTACAATAGTGTGACACTAAGGTCCTACTAGAAGTTGTTGACTCCCTTTAGTAGCTATGTGTCTAGGGATCTTTCTCCTCATACTATGTGAATTCCTTGATGCTGAGGAGTGATGTGAGATTTAGATCCTACCACTAAGGTTCTTCCTACTCATCCCCACCTAGAAGGCTTAAACTCCCAATGTTTTTTAGTCTGAAGAATCCTAAACACCACTAGCTCTAACAATCTCAGTAAGAGTCTTCACCTGAGACTCTAAACTAGTCACCTTGGCATTTAAAATAGCTATATGTCTCTACTGGTGAGTGATTTCCACATATGTATGATAAATATTGGAAAAATAATATGTTTGCCTACCTATACTAGTAAGATGTCCCATGCCCACTAGTAGTTGATCTCTAGTAAGACTAATTTTCACCTAAAAAAGGTTAACCAAAGTATCTCTGATCACAATCCTCCACTAAGTAGATGTATTTGAAACCACAAAACAAAATAGATATAATATATCCATTTGTATAAAACAAAAACATAAACTAGATAATTAAACTAGAAATTAATGTGATAAAGAATGAAAAATAAAAACACATTTTTTAACCTAGATCTCCCTCATGCAAATCTAGGTTTGAGTCCTCCTTAAAACTTATCTCAACCTCCTCCTCCTTTGGAATTAGTTCTTCATCGACTCAATCCTAATCATCTCTTATGGTGAATTGGTATCCTCTTATGTCCCCTACAACAATGCTATATTATTAAGGGTACTACTATGGTGGTGGTTGGTGTTATTATGGTAGATAATAACCTAAAATTAGTATGGAGAGTAGCATTACCACAAGTATGGCACCCCACCCTCCTAGTAAAAGATGTGGTATATCCTATGCTCCTCTCATCCTCCCTCCATTTTTGGTTGATGTAGTGTAATATGGTTCCACCCCAATCTCCCTAGCCTAGAATCCCTCTTTTACCTATCCCACCTGAGTAAGACCTATGGTGTAGGGAGATTGGCTACATATGATAGCTTGAACTATTTAGGCATCCTAAATCTATACGATGTACCTATATCTAAATTATTTTATAATCTCATAAGTTATAAGATTTATTACCTCATCTGTCCATATTCCTATTATACCATGTTATTGTAGAGCTATTAGATTTATTGATATCAATGTACCCATTTCCATGATTAAATCTATAAATAGTGTTATTTTATCCACTTAGAGGCTCTAATACCCTTGCATATTTGAACTCAACCACTCACTTATAAAGTGTCATACACTCAAAATTTTATCTCATAATGACTATGAGATGGCTAAAGGATAATGTCTCCAATTTACAAAATTATATACAAGTCAATATAAGTCCTTGTCAATACCTCTTAGGCCCATATATGCTATAAGTCCCTCTTTTTGATTATCTTAAAAATATTTTCAAAATTATAAAATAGGATACTAGTCCTTGTCCCCACTAAATAATATCTAAGGATCCCTATAATCATCTATTGAAGGGTTGGTATCATTGACCCATCTACCCATGCCAATATAAATTTATATTTCACACCCACATCAAGTGTGTCAGTGTAATGAAGGTAATTAGACTAGATGAAAACCTCACCTCTATCTATATGCTCTCTAAAATTCAAAATTTGACCTAATGCTATCAAGTTGAATATTTTGTAGATGTAAGTGAGAGTGATGGTCTAATCTCTTAGAACTTGGGGAAATTGGAAATTGTTTTGGTCTATGTCCTAATATGTGAATAGGTTGTAAATCAACCTATTTGATGAGATAATTATCCCTATTTTGGATATATATAGTATCCCTTACCCATACAGTATGGCCAAATAATTAGTCATTAATAGATCCATAATGCTAGGAAGCCAATCTTCCTCCCTCGCTCTACTTCATCATATGTATTTATATAAAAAACACACATTAAATAATGTAAACCACTTTTTTCCCCTAAAATTTTCATTAAACAGACCACTTTCCTTCTATGATGAAATCACCACCTTATGTAGGGGTAGTTTTGTAACCATCACCTACATGATGTGGTGATTGTGTGATTCATCTATGGTGGTCAGATAACCATTGAAGGAAAATGTAACCAAATTATACATAATATGGTAGTTATGTTAACCACCATGTCAAAAACATAACCATAAATTTATGAGGACCAATAGTTTCATCATGACACTAGACGATTCATTTTCTAACCATGACTAACCCCAAAATCTCAAATTTTAACCAAATGCAAAACATGACATTTTCCTATACTTCCAACCCCCAATCTGATCCATGCAATCCATTTATAAATTCACAAGATCTTATTGCATTTTTAATAAATTTTAAAAATTATATAAAAATAAAAAATTAAGTAGACTCTAGATGTCCCTAACCTACTCATCCTACTATTAGTATGTTCACTATCCTTTCATACTCATCAATTTGGATACTCTCTCTCTTAGATCTGAGATAGAAAACCTAGAGTGTAGAATTCAAAAATAATAAAATCATAAGATTTTTTATTTTTAAAATTTTTTAAATAAAAAGCCTACATTACTAGTTATTATGTTTCAAAAAAAAATTATTTTTTAACAATTTTCCTTCTAAACTTGAATTTTACTATAGTTAATAAGTATTTTTTGATCAAATTATCTAAACGCATTGTAAGCTAACAATGGTATTTTTTTATTTTCCATAATTTTATTGCAAGGTATGTTTTTTCCATCTCAATCTTATAGGTTCACATTACTCATCTTGAGCTCAATTTTTTGATGAAATAGTTTTGGTAGTATATTCATCCCCACGTACATGATAAATAGATTTGTATGTGTTTCAATTAGTTAACATGTTTTCCCACTTTATAATAAAATTGTACTTGATTATCAATTTTTTCTCATAGGTCATGAGGGTGTCTCAGCTACATTCACTTATCCACAAAGGTAAGTAAGTTAAGTTTCCTAACCATCATTTTATTTTTAGTACACCATTACTTGGGAGAGAACCATCACCAATTCATGACCAGGCATCTCCCTGAGTAGGAAATGTGTACACACCCAAAATTTTCATGATACAACATTTCATAAAAAATATAAATACGACGCAATAACATCTACCTAAATAAACTTAGACATTTTCTCTCTATTTTATTTGTTTTTTACTTCCTTTCTAACCTTTCATAAACCTCAAAAAAATTATTTTTGGTGTCCTTTCGCTTGAAACTTTTAAAATTATGCATGTGTCAAAATCACTAATTTCATGAGAAAATCATTAGTTATAATATATTAACCTTAAATTTATTTCATAAACCACCATATGATAAAAAAATATTTTCAACATGGTAATTTTATTACTCATTGTGGCAGTTTTATTATCTTATGCAATAGTTTCATAATGTGACATGATGGTTTCATCATATTTTGAATGTCTTTTAAATTTAGCATCTAAATTTTCATTTTCACATCTTTTTCATGATTTTAGTTGCATTTCTCATTTTTTTCTCTTATTTATGACATTTAGATGGCCCAAATCACTCTTAGTCTTATTTTTATCAATCCTTATCACTTATAAAATTAGTTCTCAATCAAACATTATTTAAACTACCCTATGCATACACTTTTATTTCCTTATAATTATATCACTTTCCTTAAGTTTTTAGATCTAAAACTTGCATTGGAGATTGAAACTATGCTTTACAACACATTTTATGGAGTTCATCAATTAAGCTTTAGACTAGAATTTAACACTTTTCATTTCATGATGACACCTATTAATGATATTGTTTTAGTAATAGTAGAGATAAAATTAAATGATGTCATTTGAACAAGAAACCTACTATTCAATCCAATGGACAAGTCTTGGAAATAAGATGCAATAATGCTTTTTCACAAAGACAACCATTAATGATGACATTGTAGTATCTTTGGAGCCAAACAAATTAATGTCATTTCTATAATACATTTATTAATGATGTCATTATAATAATCTTAGAGCTAACAAACAACAAATTTAATGAATTGTAAAGCTAACACATACTAATGTAATTTTAATACATACACCTATTAATAAGCCCTTTGGATCAAATCATGAATCCATCAAAGAAAAATGGTCTTTCAATAAAAGAAACCATTGACAAGTCCACTTAAGTTGTATCAAATCTAAAAAATAGTGATATCATTTAACCAAGACATCTACTAATGAATTCATTAGAATAGTCTTAGGGAGGACATATAATGATAACATTTCAATTAAGACATCTAATAGTGAAATTCTTTGGGAAATCTCAAGGATTTCATACAACAATGTCATATCCTCAATAGACCTATAACTTAGATGATTGGAAAAATCATGAAGCCAACATAACCATTGAAGAAGTCTATCACTGACGTAGAAGTGTTAGAGAATGCATTAGTCCAAGAATTCCAATATCATGACTTAATTTAAAACAATTTAGGTAACTTTGTTGATTTAAATCAAGTGAATAAATAAGTAACTCATGAATTAATTAAACAAATGGAAATACTTAGCTAAAAACTCAAGATTTAATATAACTAATGATAACATCTTAATTATTTTTACAATTGCCTTAACATAAAAACTTTAATATGTTGTTAGGTCCTCTCCTAAGTCCTTGTAAGAAGCATTTGATCAAGCTATAAATGTAAACTCCACCTTATAAGACAAATTGAGTTCCCTCAACCTAAGCAAAACACTAGAATGCTCTAGAAACCTAATAAAAAATATGCAATGGAAGATGGTGTTAGTGATATTTATGATCATAGCCATGATTATAAAATGAATATTGATGTTATCATTCCTAATGGTTGTGATTTCCCATATTTTTTTAGGAATCCATTTCAATGACCTCCTCATTCAAAACATGACCAAGTTAATAGTATTGACATCCATCAACTTATTAGCATTGATGAGATTTAGGAGAAATCTTCCTATGCCTAAAACTTAATAATTTGATGATTCAGATCTGAAACCTTAATGTTATAATAACCATTTTTTGGGGGTTTCATGCTAATTTGGGTTGTTCATATGCTAATTTACATTGTTTTTGTACCTTGGCATATGATTTTGTATTTTTTATAACTTTGACCATGATGTTATGATAATATAATGTTATTAATCCTTTGAAAAAATTGGTGATGTTCATGAATTAAAGGTCAAGTGTGATGCACTTAATTAATCTAATACTCACCTTGGTATCCATACAAGTCATCTTTTGAGTAATTCTAAAAGTAATAATATTCATTATCAAATCAATCCCAATCAACCTAAAAATAATGATGAGTCTTCACAATTGTAAAATCAACCTCATTCAAATCCATCCACTAATGTCATAAATTTTTAGTTTACCCTTATTTTTCCATTAATATGAAAATATTAGTTAACATGAATGTAATGAAGGGAAATATTTCTCAATTCAATTCTTTTAAAAACACTTGAACTCAACTTATAATAACTCCTCAATCTTATATAAGTATTCAATCCTATTCTATATAAATGTATACGTTGCCTTCTAAACTTTAAAATGTGAAAATTTAGAAAATACTAATGAAGTCACCCAAATTAATG
Organism: Torreya grandis; assembly: GCA_037957365.1. Lineage (NCBI taxonomy): Eukaryota > Viridiplantae > Streptophyta > Pinopsida > Cupressales > Taxaceae > Torreya > Torreya grandis. Next base: position 1,452,486 of record JARHVA010003490.1, read on the forward strand.
TAGATAAAATTTTATTTGGTAACTCAAATATATAATTAATGTCAACAGAGTCTTATATTTCCTCCAATATATTTCATGTACCAATACCATTGTCTATTTTTATACTGATGGTGTCTTCTATTTTTGTGCCAATATAACTGTCTATGTTAATACTTTTTTTGTTTCTATAAATATATCAATTGTTTGATACAATAATCTCAAAACTACATCACTTGTGTAGATACAATCAAATATAACTAAGCCTATTATATCAATGTGGTTGATACTATTAAAACATATAAAAAACTAGTTAAAATCAAGTCTAAAACCTCCCATAGTCAATCTTGATGTTAATCAGATATTTATTTCTCAATCATAGTCATCTTCAATTTAACCTAACATTGAAGAATGGAATCACATTGAATAACTCTCTATTCTTTGTAGTAATATTATTTTCATTGAACTTATCTACACCTATCCTAAATGTATAAATTATTGAATGCAAATTATCTATGCTATGAATATCACATCCTAATTTCAACCTATAATTAACAACATATAATTATATGGATTAGTATGGATTAATATTGTATTTCTATTACTTTGATTTGAGCATTTCGACATATCTTGGTATGGGGTAGTGATATTTTTGATTACTACACTTTGCGCGATAGTTATATTTTGATAATTTTGTACATTGGAAGGTATATTTTTTAGTTTAGCATCATTAGTTGTTATGATGACTTGGACTAACTACTTACTTGTTGTGAGGTGGATGCAGGATAGGTCCTACCCTTAGAGCTTGATGAGGGAGAACATTATTGGAGAGGGTCAGCTAGATGGAATGATTGGGGGAAATATTAGTGACCCTACACATATGCACCATATATTTTTAAATGATATTAAAAATTATATGCTTTATATTGCAATGCTAGATTGAGTACTAAGATAGTAAGATTGTGTAACCATTATGTTTTTAGCAGAAGTCTAAATCAATTTATAGAAGTCAATTATAAAATGTTGAATTAAATTAAGATGATTTTCTTAAATTTAAAATGCCCAACTAGTTACTTTGGATGCTCAGTCCATTATTATTTAATTTATAAGTCTTTTTATAAAGTACAAAAGTTAGAAGGTGGAGAAAAAATTATAAATAAAAGAAATAAATTTGTGAATCAAGGGACACACGGGAAAAGAAGTAGGTAGATGATGGGAAAAGAGAAAGAATGGAGGAAGGAAAGGGAATATTCATCATTGAATATTACCAAGTTGGATTTGTAAATTTCCTTTCTATGTGAAATATAAGTATGTTTTTGGACCTATGTATTATTTCATAAAAACCTATGAATTGTTTATATAAGTCTTCATAGTTTTAATGGTTAGACTGCATTATGATTTAAACTGGCCTGCATCTCATTCTAAAATATTACATCTCATTCCTTTTAGATAGGCATCCCTTTTAATTTATTAACCTAACTTCATTTTATTAAGCCACATTTTAAATTTGTATTCATTAGCACTTTTCTATTGAGAAGACTTGTGCTGAGAATTATATTTCCTATGTATAATCTTTATTTTGACAAGTATTGAATATAGAAGGGCCTGCATTGAGTTTTGTTTGAAGGGTTATGTTTCAATCCAAATAAGATGTTTATAATACTTTAGATACCCATATCATTTGCTTATACTTGTGTGATTCATGATAGACTAACGTCTTATTCTTTTCTTGATTGCATTTTATTTATAGAGACTAGTGTCTAAATATTAGAAAGATATGAATTTTATTCCTTTTTTTAACCATGTAAACCTATGCAATTTTATTGGGCCATCATATTCTTATTTTCAAGGTTATAACATAGGGCGTTGAGAAAAAATGCTAAGGTTATAAGTAAAATACTTAATAAAATTAAAAATCAATTAAATAATTATAAATTACTAAGAATCTATCAATTGAGCTAGTTGTTTGAAATGCTAAGTCAAATCATTAGGTAATTTGAAACACCTCGTATACAATCCATTGCTGAATATATTTTTGGTTAAGCACTAGGTAGCACTTGTGAAATGCTCAGTCACATATGAAAAACTATGTATGTTATATAAAGTGCCAAGTATATATAATCTATAATGTGGTCAATATAAATGCAACACCCAATTTTAAGTAGATGTCGCTAAGCCATTATTGGGTCACTAGGAATATGGATAAAATGTAGCATAAGTATAAATGGAACATAGTGTTTGTATTTTTTTTAAAAATCATATCAATTTGTTAAAAATCTGTGTAAATGAATGTTAATTGTTGAATAATAAGAAAATGCATTCTTCTTAAGTACAACTTGAAAGGTTGGTACAATGAACATTCCTCAACCAACACCTATGTGAAAATAAGTCACATTGTTTAGTTTTTAGGAAAGTATCATGCTATAATCTAAATATATGTCTATCTAAATTGATAGGACAAAGGACCAAGCCTTGTCTTTGAAATTCCCATTTAGGGGATGTTCCTCATTGAAATAATTATTCATATGGATGTCCCTCTTCTCTATATTAGTATTTGAATTGGTGATGTCTAATTCAAGTGAACACTCATTGATGAAGCTTTAGATATTTATTTCACCTATTTGAAACTCCTTAAAACCCTTGTGTATTCTATGAACAACCTTAATTTCACTTGTAACATGTGCCAAGGATATGACTGAAGATAAATGCCACCCATGGGCTGCATTTGTCTTCCTATCATAATACCTTTTATTGTAGTTATATTAAATTTTATGGTTTTAATTATTCCCTAAACAAACATAAGATTCAAAATGTATATTAATTTCTTTGTTATAGGTGAACGGACATGTGAAACATAACTTATCATAGAAGGTATACTGATGTGCGACTATAAAAACAACTCATAGATAGATGGTAGTAATTTTATTAAATGAAATACCTTTGTTGTTGAATGACATGAATGCCATCACATGACAACCATAATGTTAAAATATAGGTATATTTTTGCTTGACAACTATGTTGTTAGTCGACAATGTTGTTATCGCTCAATAGCATTATTATTTATCAACAAAAATGTTGTCACTCAATAAAATTATTATCATTTGACAACATATGTGTCACTAGATTACATATCTATTGCAAAACACCATAATTATCCTATGATATATGCACTATCAAATGACACTTGTCATTTTTTTGACATGGGTACTCGGATAAATTTTATACTAATGACTTTCCACTTCCATTCCATAATGTCTTGAGGGTAAAACAACCCTATAGGATGAATATGTTATAGTTTTACCCTTTAACATTTTGAACACCTTGACATAAATCTAGTTGCAATGTTCTTGGCTCTTTTATAGAAATATGCAGATATCAATTATGTCATTAATTTGGTCACTCCATGATGACCATTATATGGAATGTTATTCAATTTATTAAGCACCATGACTCTCAAATTCTCTCTATCTAGAACATATCTTCTCCTTTAAAACCTTAAGAGTCCATATTCACTAAAATGGTATACTTCATATCTACTTGATCATATAATTCATCTCCTAGAGACAATTTTAGAACTTGATCTCAAAAGGTAGCTCTAATAGTATTCATAGTTATTATATACCTTCTATAGATAAGATCATCTACCACTCTATTTTAATTGAAATTTATGTATTTGATATCAAATTCATAGTTTGAAAAAAACTTATTCCATCACCTTTGGTGATCATTCAAATTTGATTATGTGAAAATATTCTTGATCCCTAGGTTGTTAGACTTGAGTTCAAAAGGTTTTTCCAACATATAATTGTTAGTGTTTAGAGCTCAATTGATTACTTTTGTATAAGCAACTAAACACAGAATTAAACCAGAAGTAATACGTAACTAGAAATTAGAAACAACAAAGAATAGGAGATACGAGAAATAATACAATCTTGTATTAAACTCTTCCAAAAGGAAATACAATGAAGAAACCTCTTTGTCCTCACACCTCTCAGATGTATAGTAATTCTCCCTCAAGAGTTCTCTCTCTCTCAATAAATTACAACCAACTCAATTACTTGAATTGTCTTCCCCCTTACAAGCTATGAGGATCTAACCCTATTATATAGTAAACTAAAACACTAGGGTTTCATGAGCCATGCATTCGCCACCGTTAGATCCACCTCTTAATCAAAGGCTCAAATCTGTTTGGCTAAAAATAGTCTAACTAAAATTAGCTCAGTTAAAATTAGAAAAACTAGAAATGCACAGATGACTGATGCCGGTCAGTGTCGGTCTGAAGATGACCGATGTCAGCTAATCCCTAACCAATGTCAATCGACCCCTAACTGGTTCTGACCAATGTTGGTGACTGTGTAACCCAATAACCTCCACATTGGCTCATTAGTGAAGCTTTTAGCTCCATAACTCAACAATCTCCCACTTGGAGATAAATAGATGCACCTGTACCTATACAACAACATCCTCTAGCTTGTTTCTACCTCTTCAAGTTCAGTCTTGAAGACCAAAAAAAGTTGAATGAAGATTGAAATTCTCCTTTATTACTAGCTTTGTTAACATATCAGTAAGGTTCTTATTTGTATGGATCTTTTCCAGCTTCAACTGTCCCTCCTCCAATACCTGTCTAATGAAGTGGTACCTAAGCTGTATATGTTTGGTTCTTGAATGAAAGGCTGAATTCTTTGCCAAATGAATTACACTTTGACTATCACTGTACAATCTACAACTCTCTTACTCCTTTCCCAACTCTTCTATGAACCGAGTCATCCAAATCATTTCCTTGCTAGCCTCTATGACTGCAATATGTTCTGCCTCTATATTAGACAAGGCAACAACCTTCTGCAACTTTTAAATCTAGCTAACCACCATTCCACCAATAGTGAACACATATCCTATGGTGCTTCTCCTACCATCCAAGTCACCTACCATATTTGAATCTACATACCCATGTAGAGAAGTGTTTGACCCTGCATAACATAAATGCCTACTACTAGTCCCTCTTAGACATCTGAGAATCCACTGAACTGCTTTCCAGTGTTCCTTTCTTGGATTGGCCATAAACTTGTTAAAAAATCCCACTGCTTGGGCAATATCAGGTCTAGTACATACCATTACATACATCAAGCTTACAACTGCTGAAGCATATGGAACTCTGCTCATGTACTCAACCTCATCATGTGATTTAGGACACTGTTCTTTGCTCAACTTGAAGTGTCCATCCATAGGTGTGCTTACCGGTTTTGCATTCTACATATTGAACCTATCCAACACCTTATTCACATAATCCTCTTGAGACAAAATCAAACTGTGATTTTTCCTATCTCTCTTAATACTCATGCCAAGGATTTTCTTTACTTCTCCTAAATCCTTCATGGCAAATGTGTGAGCTAATTTTACCTTAAGCTTAGTAATATCTTGCATGTGTAAACCTGCAATAAGCATATCATCTACATATAGTAACAGGATAATATAACTACCATTATCCAATCTGTTAAAATAAACACAATGGTTAGATTGACATTTACTAAAGCCATGCTTTATCATAAACTTATCAAACCTTAATTACCATTGTCTTGGAGCTTGCTTAAGACCATATAAGCTTTTTTTTAACTTGTACACAAGTTTCTCCTTACTTTTGACCTTAAAACCTTCTAGCTGATCCATATATATCTCTTCATCCAAATCTCCATGAAGAAATGCTATCTTAACATCATGTTGCTCAAGATGCAAATCCTCAATAGCAACTAAAGACAATATAGTCCGAATAGAAGTCATCTTTACTACAAGAGAAAAAATTTCACCAAAGTCAATACCTGGTTTTTGTGCAAATCCATTTACTACGAACCTAGCCTTATGTCTCATTTGTCCATTCTCTCCTTCCTTTAACCTATAAACCCATCTATTTTTTAGTGCTTTCTTTTTGGCTGGTAACTCAACCAAATCCCACATATGGTTCTCTTCCAAGGAATCAATTTCCTCATTCATGCCATGCTCCCACTGTTTCTTGGATTCTACCTACATTGCCTCATCAAAACTTTTTGGTTCTCCACCATCAGTGAGCAACAAGTAGTATAAAGAAGGGGAATAATGAATTGGAGGTTTACTTACTCTTTCAGACCTCCTTATGGGCGTTTGAGACTCATTTACAGCTTGTTGTCCACCCAAATTTATTTCTGACAATGACCAATCCCGGTCATCTCTGATCGATGTCGGTCTACACCCGACCAATGTCAGTTCCTCCTAACTGACCTGACCTGACTGACATCAATTTCTATCTAATCGACATCAGTCTTTATGTTTTCCTATGAGTGATGATTTTTACCCGTGAGCTCATTTTGGATCATAACCTCATCCAAATCAAGATTGCCCTACTCAAAATTATTCAGCCTCTTGAGCTGATCATTGTACATCACCTTCTCATTGAAAACTACATCACAGCTTCTAATAATTTTGTTAGTTTCTAAATTCCACAACCGGAATCCAAAATCTCCAAAACCATAACCAATGAAAGTGCACCACATAGATTTAACATCAAGCTTCTTTCTATTTTCTTTATCAATGTGCACAAAAGCTTCAGAACCAAAAACTCTAAGAAATGAAAGATCTACCTTTTTACTTGTCTAAGCCTCTTCTAGAATTCCACCATCTAGTGCAGTAGAAGGTCCTCTATTAATCAGGTAAACCATAGTATCTACAGCTTTTGACCAAAATTGTAAGGGCAAACCAACATGCAACCTCATACTTCATGCACACTCCATTATTGCTCTATTCATCCTTTCAGTAACTCCATTTTACTGAGGTGTCCTTGGAACCATCCTTTCCCTGTGTATTCCACTCATAAAATAGTAACTATTGAAGTTATTGCTGCAGTACTCACCACCATTGTCAGATCTAAGGCACTTCAATCTCAAACCTATTTCATTCTCAACCAAAGCTTTCCATTTCTTAAATGTGTCAAAAACATCAAATTTCCTTTTTATGCAATAAACCCATACCTTTCTTGTAGCATCATCAATGAAAGAAACATAATACTGTGATCCTCCAATAGAAGCTACCTGAACTGGTCCCCACACATCTGTGTGAACAAGCTCCAACTTGTGCTTCTTCTTTGTTGACCCAGTTTTGAGAAACCTCACTTTCTTCTATTTCCCAAAAATACAATGCTCACAAAAATCTAGATCTATGCTTTTCAAATCTAGAAACTTACCTTTTGACTTGAGAACATTCATTCCCTTCTCACTCATGTGACCAAGCCTACAGTGCCACAACTTTGCATCTACATTTGAAGGAGATAAAACAAAAGGAGAATAATCAGTAATACAAATAGATAGATAAAGTGTACCTACTCTCTTACCTCTTACTAATACAAGTGCACCCTTGGAAACTTTCCAAGATTTAGCTGTGAGAATTACTGTGTAACCCTCATCACCCAACTTTCCTATAGAAATCAGATTCCTCTTCAGGATGGGTACATGCATGACATCCTTCAACACCCATGTTTGCCATTCTACAATTTCAGCTGCACTTTTCCTTTGCAAATGATTTGACAAGGCTCATCATCCCCTAAATAGACTTTTCCAAAGTCTCCATGGACATAATCATTGAAAAATTCTCTATTTGGGGTTGCATGGAAAGAGGCACCATAATCTAAAACCCAAGATTCTACTTTATTATCCAAAGAAAATATAAGAGCATCCTATGCAAAAATACCTACAACTTTTGCTTCTTTCTTACCTTCATGCTGATTTTCTTCTTTATCCTTCAACCAACAATCTTTCTTTGCATGCCCTTTCTTTCCACAATTCTAGCAGGTTATACTTCCATTTCTAGATTTGGATCTACTTCTCATCTTTGACCTTGATTTCCCTTGCTTGCCCTTCTCTCTTTGCCTTCCCCTACTTTCAACACTTAAAGCATTACCTGATGTTTCCCTTGTGCTTTTCTTATGAATTTCTTCATTCAATATTACACTAACAACATCATCAACTTTCAAGATATTTGAAGCAGATGCAATATTACTAACTGCCATTACCAAACTATGCCAACTTTTAGGTAAAGAGCATAAGATTAAGAGAGCCTTAATTTCATCATCAAAAACTATTTTGATTGAATTTAACTGATTTACTATTGCATAGAAATCATTAAGATGACTAGATACATATCTAACTTCCTGCATTTGCAAATTAAATAATTGCTTCATAAGATATACCTTATTCGAAGCTGAGGGTTTTTCATATAAATTTGCCAAAGTATCCATTAACTCTACCATTTTCTTTGCCTGTGATAAGTTGGAAATCACAGAAGATGCCAGGCTCAACCTTATAGATCCAAGAGCCTTTCTATCAAGAACATTCCATTCTTCATCTTCCATATCTATGGGCTTACTTGAAACCCCACCCAATGGTAAATATAGATCTTTCTGATACAGATAATCTTTAATCTGCATCCTCCATAATTGATAATTCTTACCATCAAATTTCTCCATTCTTAGTTTACTTTCTTCTGCCATTGCTTTACTCCCACTCAATTAGAAACCCCTGTGAGTGAATTCTGTAATCAACAAACACTAGCATGCTCTGATACCACTTGTTAGTGTTTAGAGCTCAATTGATTACTTTTGTATAAGCAACTAAACACGAAATTAAACCAGAAGTAATAAGTAACTAGAAATCAGAAATGATAAAGAATAGGAGATACGAGAAACAATACAATCTTGTATTAAACTCTTCCAGAAGGAAATACAATGACGAAACCTCTTTGTCCTCACACCTCTCATATGTACAGTAATTATCCCTCAAGAGTTCTCTCTCTCTCTCTCAATCAATTATAACCAACTCAATTACTTGAATTGTTTTCCCCCTTACAAGCTATGAGGATCTAACCCTATTATATAGTAAACTACAACACTAGGGTTTCATGAGCCATGCATTCGCCACCGTTAGATCCACCTCTTAATCAAAGGCTCAAATCTGTTTGACTAAAAATAGTCTGACTAAAATTAGCTTAGCTGAAATTAGAAAAACTAGAAATGCACAGATGACCGATGCCAGTCGGTGTCGATTTAAAGATGACCGATGTCAGTCGATCCCTAACCAATGTCGATCAACCCCTAACTAGTTCTGACTGATGTCGGTGACTGTGTAACCCAACAACCTCCACATTGGCTCATTAGTGAAGCTTTTAGCTCCACAACTCAATAATAATGCCTTTAAAAGTATAAGGTATGCACTATGATAGCCAATTTCATATCATGTGGAGCATAATTAGCTTCATAAGGCTTCAATTTCATTGATTCATAGGCAACCACTAAGACCTCTTGAAATAATACTCCACCTAGACCATCCTTAAAAGCATTTGTTACTAGAATAAAATTATCATTTTTATTTGGAATGCATTGCATTGGCATAAGAATAAACCTCATTTTTAGTTCTTGAAATGCTTCTTCACACTTTTCACTCCACAATAATGTTTTCTCTTTCCATTGTAAAGAGGTGATAAGGTTAGTTATCTTTAAAAAATTAGGAATAAACTTCTTATGACACCTAGCTAAACCCCTAAAACTATACACCTCATGAAATTTTTGGATGCTAGCCATTCCAGAATGGATTTTATTTTTTTGGATCCATAGATATCCATTCAAATTAAACGATATACCCCAAATATTGTACCTTATTTTGATAAAAATCACACTTTTCTAATTTTCTATATAGTTTATGCTTCTATAGACATTTCAATACTAGTCTAAGTTTTGAAATACTCCTATTCAAAATGTATATTAATTTATTTTTTTATAGGAAAATGGAACGATATGATTTCATAGGTGTTTAAATACTAGACAACATTTTTGTCACTTGATAGTTTTATTATTACTTGAAAATAATTATATCACTCAATAATATTGTTGTTGTTTGATAATATAGTAATCACTAGATAACATAGCTATTTCATGAAACCATAGTGATCCTATCATAGATGCACTATCAAATGATAGTTGTGCTACCAAATGGCATATTTACTATCTGACGGGTGACAATGTTATAGGTAAGTGATAACTATGTTATAGAGTGACACAAGTGCCTCTAGATGGTAGAAACATCAATATGATTTATAAATTCAATCATTGAATGATTATATATTAAATATATAAGAAAATAAGACCTTATTGACTTTAGACAGAGTGGTCAATTATATTTATATGCATGAAATTTATTTTAAATAGTAGGTAAACTAACTGGGAAAAATAACTTACACTCAGATAATTTAGGTGAATCCACATTGTTCATTGCCTAATAAAATAGACAAATACCAATTTATAAAACTAGAATATTCCTTAATTAACAAATAATAGCCACTAAAATTTTGAAACACAAATCTAACTAATTGGGGCCCTATTATAAAGAGTTGTGAGGATCTCGATCTACTAAGAAGTTGTTATTTTGATTATGTGATCATTTATAGTTTAAGTTGTGTGTGTGTGTGTGTGTGTGTGTGTGTGTGTGTGTGTGTGTGTGTGTGTGTGTGTGTGTGTGTGTGTGTGTGTGTGTGTGTGTGTGTGTGTGTCTGTGTGTGTGTGTTTATAAAATTCATAAATTAATTTCCTAATAATAACAATTGTTATTTTTTGATAACTCTTAATTTTTTATTAGGAGGATTTTTAAAAAAAATTAACAAATCAATTCCTTTCTACAACTCAATTCCCACAAAGTGTGATTTAATTTTAAGCAAATTACATAATTCAAATGTGTTTCTATATACATAACCTATAGCTTCTCAACCTCTCAAATAACTAGTTTTGTGCATATAATACCTGTAATTTTCTAAAATACATCTCATAGGTTGACAATTAGTGAAAGTAGAAGGATTGATAAACCATGTGGCTAACTTGTCCCATCACTAATAGGTGAGGTTATATGTAAGTGTTAGCTACATTTCACTAATTTTAATTTGTGGTTTAATTTTGATCATAAGTTTGTGTCATTTTTAGGTATATGTGTTTATCATTAAGATCTTAATGAGTTTGGGTTAGATTTCCCATTTTCTTAGCTTAAACATTTATGCTTTCCTAGATTAAACTTTCTTAGTTTATTAGTTTAAAATTTCCTACATTATTAGCAATTTTTTTTTCTTTCATATATTAATTTCACTTTTTATACATGAAGAGTTTCAATTCTTGAAACTAGATTAAGTAAAACAATAAAATTCCATTTTATACTAACCTTATACAAGACAAATTAGGAACAATCACAAAGGAAGTTTGGTTGATTTCTATGTAGTGAGAATGAGACCATTTGGGTAGAATCTTGCCAATATGATTCAAATTTAATATAGGCATATAGTTACCACCTACAAAAACTACAATTCATGAAATAAAACTAGTAGCAAATTCACATTTTCACTTGAGAAGCTAGAAGAGGGAGCAACATAGGAGTTCTTGGCTAAATTGGTAAGGCAATCTAAGAATTAGAAAAAGGAGGATCATAATAGCCTTGAGAAGGACATCTTTACACACTTCTAAAGAGTGCATATATATCCACCTTATACTCAATAATTTGGTATTCAACTCACTCCACCCTCACCCAGACTCCTCTCTAAAATAGAATTTAAAATATACAAGGAGTTTGAAGAGTGGGTAGCATAAATTTTTGGTCTATAAGCAACAAAAAAGATCATGGGGGAACTCTAACGAGAAAAATATGTCACCAAAGCCACAACCTTCAAATTTCCCATCAATACCCCTTCAGAAAATGCACCCATGAAAAGTATTCCTCTTTCTACTTTGCTCAACATTAGAGGATTGGTTAGCAAATATCTTGACATGTTAATCTTTAAGTTTTACATAATATGTTTTAGTTATGACTACAATCAAGTCACTCAAAAGATAAAATTATTTCTGAACACCCTCAAGGATGTAAATCTCAGATGGTTTATGGGGTTAGGGAGAGATGCAATATCCACATGGGAGGACATGAAGGATAGATTAATTTCTAAATACCAATGTTACTATAGAGGAAGATACTACATGAGAAATGAGATCTTTTGATTCTCACAAACTGAATTGAATAGTTAGAGGATTATATGGAGAGATTCATGTTCATATTGAAATAGTCTAAACAAACTATGTTGGGCCAAACATCCATCAAAATAATTTTCTTAAAAGGAATCAATTGACATTTGATAAGATCACTCTCTTATGTAGAAACTACTTAAGATAACCATGATGAAGAAGACCTACATCAACAAAACTTTGACTTCTTCATCTACCAATACAATCTCATATAAGGAGGTAATAAAATTAATATAAGACATGAAACAAGATGTCATAAGACATTTAACCACACAATTTGATGTGTTACATATACAAAGAAAGTAATAATATTTAGAACAAACATTGAATTTATATTATTTAGATTTTCATAGAAATAAAATAGAAAATAGATGTTATGCTACTCAAATCAAAGTGGAAATCACAATGGAGGATAACCCTAAAGTAGTGGAACATCAAGTAACTAGAGGAGATAGATAACATATTTTATATGTGTTTTAGCAAAAACCATGGGCATAAAGATGACCCAAAAAAGGTTTTCCATAAAATTATACATTCTTTAATTATCAATTTTCATCTATGACTCCTAAATTATATACATCTAATCCTTGGACCCTAATTCCATCAAAATATAGAATCGGTCACATCAAAACTACCAACCTGAGAACAATTGGAAATATCTTCAAAATCATCCATGGCTATCTTCACCTCAATCCCACCATTATGTTGATGGTAGAAAGATTAATGGTTAAACCAAAAGGGGTTATATAATCCCTAGTCATTATCATGGATTATGGGAACACCTGGATGACTTTATCATCTTAAATCCAAAATACAAATTAAGGTGATACCCTATTACTCTAAGAAGAACATGGATGGATATATATGAAGCATTTATTAGTTATAGATAAGGGATTTATACCCACCAACTCAGACTTTATGTGAAGTAAAATAACCATGTTGGATATAAATGAGGACAATGAACAATATTCATTACAGTCTTTGTTCATGATTGAGCACAACCTACTTTTGAAAGACCAAGATGATGACACGATCATTTCAAATGTAATACAAAATAACTATCAAATTTACCAACAAATATAGAACCTATTACAATGCATATATTTGCCTACCAACATATTTCTAATGAAAAAGAACGTAGATGTCATGGGAGACATTAATAATTTTCATCAATTACTACCACAACATGGAAATCTCTACCATCTATTGGGTAAAATAGAACACATGGTATCTATTGATGTGGGTTTAACACACCACAACCGAATGATTTTTCACTTTCTTATTTTAGGACTACTAGGATATCTAGGGTAAAAGTTCCAAGTTACTCTCCTATGTAGTCTACATGGAATAAAAACATGAAAAATACAAACTTACAAGTGAAATTCACCCAAATGATCATAATCACACCCATGAATGATTATTTATAATTGCAATATGATGCAAAAGACAAGACATCATATAAAAAAGTGAAAATGGGATGGGAGGGTAAGATAGAATAGAAGGGTTTTAGACTTCAGTTGAATGATGATATTTATTAAAAAACACCATTTAGGGTCCAATGCACATCAATAAACATTATTTTGATCTAGTTAAGCACTCAAATGTGAATAAACACATATCAAGAGTCTGAGGATAATGGCTATGATCATGAATCAATCTCAAAAGCATATCCTTCCAAGATAAATTAATTACACCAAATATCTAAACCACATCCTATTGTAATGACTTTATAAATATACATTTTATAGCATTAAATACTGAAAACACATATAAATTCATAAAATTATATTAGATATCAATTATCTAAGATATTTAGAAAAAAATAAATTGCACATAATAATCTATGCTCAAATAAATAAATTAATCTTTCAAGTAATCATTTAGAGCTCTAAAATGCACTCAAAATTAGTTTGAAAATTAGAAAGAAAAAGAGGAAAAAATAGACAGAGTAAATCCTATACATTCCAAATAATTCCATAGTTATATCTTTGTATTTCTTAAAATTCCTTCCTCCTCTTAGTAGCCAACCAATAAACATAGTTAACTAGAAACATAGTTTAACCATCTCCCAAACAAGGTTACCCTTATAATGTTTATAAAATATCCTTTTACAGAGTAGAGGGACCTACTCACTCATTGAAATTATGGAAATTTTTATTACAACATAACATTAAAATGTAGAAGAAGATGAAATCAAGAAAGAGAGTGGGCACAACTAGACAACTAACATAATGGGTCATTTCATTAGGACCATCCCACACTATATGACACTTCTAAAATTCTTCATTCACCTTTAATTTAATTAAAAATGTATGCAGATATATTACAAAATATTAGGGAATTCATGGATGATTCATACTCATTAAATGAATTTAATCCTCTTCTTTCCCATCACCATAAATATTGATAACATATAACTATAGGCTATTGTCATGTATAAAGATTTAAATTTTGAAGGGTGGTGATGAACATAAAATTTGACCTTGTGTCACTTGAGAAACATGGCCATTGTGTTAGACAATCATGGTCTATCATGTTGTTTTTATCTGCATCCTTGCCATGTGGTAAAATCTCAAATAGTTGTGGCTTTTAATATACCTACACTTTACAATAATATGTCACATTTATCCTTCCTTGGGGTCTATGCCACATTGGGCCTTCTTGAAGGGTCATGGGTTTTACCTTTTGATATTTGAATACACAACTCCTTTTTTTTGTAAACATTTATGGTGAGGATAAGTGGAAATTAGTGATTGATTCATGTTCTCATAGTCCTCAATATTTGTGAAAAATTATGTTCACTACGAGGTGAGTGAGTGAAAGCATTCAAATTAGAAAGTTTTGATTGGTTCCTAACTTAAAATTTTTTGGGATTCAAAAAATAAATTGTTACTATGAAGTGTGAGTGTGTGATAACTCACCACTTGGTATTGTTTAATTGGCTCATAGTCTCATAGTCCTTGGGATTTCAAAATTCTTTTTTAATTATGAGGTGTGAGAGTGAAATAACTTTCCACTTGGAAATATATAATAGGCTTGTAGTCTCACAATGCTTTAGATGATCTTCCAAATGAACTATGAGGTGTGAGTGAGTGACAACATACCATGTGGCACTACTTGAAGATTCAAATCCCCATGAATTATATTTTCTTCAAAGTTTCAATAACAAAAACTTTGAAGTAACAAATTCCTACCATGTGGACCATACATTTGCCAAGTTATACAATGAAAAATGATTTTTTTTGGTGAAGTGTTGCAACTAAGTCTATTAACCATGATTTTAGACACCAATTATGCAAGATCCAAAACCCACCAAATGGAACTGATGTGACTGAGTACACATTCCTATGATAAAGGGTGAAAGTTATCTAAAAAGTCAAAAAATAAAATAAGTAAAAGAGAGATGAGAATGACTAAGAATATGCAAGATAATGTAAAGAGAAAAAACAAAGTCAATCATAAAGCCTTACCAATACTTTGATATAAATCTACACATATAATGTGAAAATAAATTAAGAGGGAGCATTTTATTGATCAATATTATATAATTAAATCCCTAAAAAGACCCACCCCTTTTAAAAACATACAGTTTAAACTTGTTCATTAGAATCAATTTTATTTAGATAAAAAAGTGAATCAAAATAAGCAAAGTTAATGCCAAAGACCAATAGAGTATGAACTTTAAAAAGTAACATAGGATCAAAACTAGATCCCTATTTTGAAAATATTGGGGAATGGTGGTCACAACATTTTTATTATCCAAACAAGTATAAAACCTACCTATATGACCTCTTAATGTCAAAAACAAGTTATATTCTAAATTTCAAACTCAATTAGTGACCATGCTCCAAAGACACAAAGCGACCATTGCATGGGATTACCATGACATGAGAGGCATAATATCAGATCTATGCACACACACACACATGCACGCGTGCGCACACGCACACACACACACACACACACACACACACACACACACACACACACACACACACACACACACACACACACACACACACAATGGAGGAATACAAACCCATATGATAACCAAAAAGACAAATAGACCCTAATATTAAAGACAATAAAAATATAATTAAAATAACTCTTGGATGTATGATTTATCTATTCTATATTTGACAATTAGTGGGTTTCACCTCTTATTATTGTACCCAAAAAGGGAAAAAATGCTATATTTGTATATACTATAGAGAACTTAATGTAGCTATGATAAAATATAACTTTATTCTTCCCTTCATTGACCATGCACTTGAAACATTGGTAGGAAAAACTATTTCTCCTTTCTCATTAGATTTTGTGGTTACAACCAGATCACAATAACTCATGAGGACCAAGATAAGACTATCTTCAGATTTAATTGGGGAACCTTTGCATACTCTATACTACCATTCAAATTTTGAAATGTCTTTACCACTTTTCAAAGGGTTGTCTTGAGAATTTTCTCTAACCTGACCCATATTTTGTAGAAGTTTACATGGATTTCTTCATAGTTTATGAGGACATGTGTGAATAATCCATTAATAACTTCAAAAAAATAATTCAAAACTATCAAAATAACCAAATATCTCTGAGTCATAATTTTTTTTTTTTTATGTTGATGACTAAATGTATTTCTTTAGGCCACCACATCTTGTTTGTAGGAATAAAGGTAGATCCTACCAAAATAAATGTAATACAAAACTTACCAATGCCACAAAAACAAAAATATGTTCAAATTTTCCTAATACATGATGATGACTACCATACTTTTATTAAGTATTTCTATAAAATATTATCACTTTTTTAATATATTATAAATATGTTGACATTATATGGATTGATGCACATGAAAATAAAAATCTAGGACTTGAAAAATCTATTAATAACAACTCTAGTGCTGCAAGGACTAGATTGTAAATTCCTTTAGACATACATATATGTTTTTGATAATGGGAAACTAGTTGTCCTATATAATTTATCATCAAAACTCTTCATGGCATAGAGCTTGACTACACTATGATGGAGTAGGATTTCCTTGCATTAGTATATGCCATCAATAAATTTAGACATTATATTATATGCTATTCTATTTTTATTCACCTTGACCATACTACAATAATTATTTAATGAATAAACCATAAAAAATGGAAGATTAATTATATATTTAGTAATTTTATAATAATTTTACATCATTAATGTAGATAGACTAGTGAATGATAATGTAACCATAGAAATTTTATCATGACTAACATTTCAAGAACATGGTCTAGTAGTAGATGATTCTTTACCTAATTAATAAATTTTTAATTATCAATTAAAATTCCTTATTTTTGAAACATTTATAATTATGTGGTTGAAATTCTAATCAAATAAAATTTATCTTCAAAAGAGAAATGCCACTTAGTGGAGAAGGGGATTCTGTACTCATAAATCTCAAGCTATCTCTTTTACACAAGATTTTATTTAAATATGCATTGGTGTATAAGGGATGACCAAGTAGTTGACATAATTCGAGCATGTCATGATGAACCTTGTGAGGGGAAATTTTTTATATAAAAAGGATTGAATTTGAGATCATAAATACAAGTTACTATTTGTCCACCCTACATAGAGATACTATCACATATACCTAATAGTGTGATATATGTCAACACATGGGTGAAAAACATATATTATGACAATATGAATCTCCCACCCCGATTAGTGTTGGAGAATTTTGAGAAATGGGGAATTGATTTTTTTAGCCTAATATATCCAAAGTGTAATAACAAGGATTAAAAATTGGTATGTACATATTACATGATGAAATGGGTGGAAGTGAAATTTTTGACACATGTAAAGAATGATAATGTTTTAGTATTTATTTACAAAGATATATTCAAAAGATATAGAGTAACAAAATTGATAGTTATAGATCAAGGAACATAATTCACATATGATTTGATTGTAGTGCTTGTTATAAAATATAAAATCATGCACAAATAGTCTAATCCACATTATCCTCAGTCTAATAACCAAGTGAAGGTGACAAAAAATAATTGGAAACTATTATTACAAAAATAGTCACTATGTACTATTGGGATTGATAATTACATCTTCCTAAAGTTTTTTGGACATACCAAAAAACATGGAAAACCACAATAGGGTTTACACAATATAATCTAGTCTATGTAAATAAAGTTTTTCTTCCCATAGAATTTTAGCTCAAAATTTTTAGGATTACCCTAAAGGTTGGCTCAAATTTATCTAAATCATAGAAGGATATAATAATGAAACTAAACACCTTAGATGAAATATAAGAGAAAAATGTAGCTTAACATATTAGATGAAAGGTATTCTCACTATATATGGAAATGAAACATTGGTGTCATTCCTCCAAGGACTATTATTTGGAAAGAGTGTACTTAGAAAGATTTATATCCATGCAGGGTCTTCTTCTTCATTGATTTTTCATATGAAGCCTTCTTTTGAAATTTGTTTCTTTACACACAAAAAGTGACATGCTAACTTTGTGCACTTGACTTTTCTGAGATCTGGCCAAGATAGTGGATGAAAATTGTATATGGTGATGAGTCTATGGGTTTAGTTGATTAGGTTGAGGTAAAATAATGGTATTTTGGATGATGGGTGATAAAGGGTTCTCTTGGAGATAACAAAATATCTCTCATGCATCATGTTATTCATTGAGAGGAAACAAAATCCTAAAGTCCTTTGGTATGAGTGAGGACAAGGAGTCAAAATTCTTGGTCAATGCTAGGATTGGGGAATTATATGTAATTAGGTTGGATAAATCTAGGTAACTAATTAAATATATCAAAAATATGATTGTTTGGACAAATTTCATACTCAAAGAAAATGAAAATATGACAAGGCTAGCCTTAAGGAAGAAGAAAAAGAAGAGTGGAGTCTAGACTTGGAGATCATTGAATTGATAGGCTTGAATATGAGTAAGTCTTATTATTGGTTGTGCCTATAAAAGGTCTTTCTTATCAAGATAAATAATATAAGTAAGGATAATATATGGAATGGGAGTAGAATATAATAATTCTATTTAAAGATCATCATTGAATCATTTTGAATGTTAATATTAGAAATGAGATATTTAGTTGTAGGAAATTTATTTTCTCTATAGAGAAGTGGTTGCTATGGGAGTGTCATGGTTAATGTATAAATCCCAAATCTTGTATTCATTATGACTTGTAAAGTTTACTTTTTATTTTGAATGTTTAGAATCAAGGTTTAAGCTTGTATTGCTCTTCACAAAGCTTGTTTGATTATGTTTTTGATAATGTTTTATAAAGGAAAATAAGGTATTTGCAAATAAATTAATGAAAATTTGAAAGTATATTAAATGATTTTTTTTTTTGTGTTCTTTTCAAGGTTTTTGTGATTTCAATGATAAAAATTAATTATATATGAAGGATGAAAATGTTGATTTGTGATCTTTTCTAGTTTGATGAAATTTTTTACCTACATGTAAGCAAAAAAATGTTAATTTTTATTTTATTTTGATGTAAATTATTTAAAAATACCTTGAAATTGATATTTTTAATATTAAAATAATAATCAAGTGTAAAACCTAGATTGGGTTTGTCAAAGAAAACTTGTAAGAATTAAAAATTCAAATCACATATACAAATAGAAAACTAGTTTTAAGGGCTTTGAATGATTGTTTGTTGAGATTTAATGGTCTAAATTGAAATGGATGCTAGTTTAAATTTATAATTTTTTTATCTGTAACATTCTTTCCCATGCATGTGAATAAAATCAACTCTAAAATTTAAGCTTTTTTTTGCCTAGATTTTATACCTTTTGGGTGTATGTGTGTGGATATTCATTTATGAATGCAAGCTTGTTTTTAAAACTAAAAGTGATTTTTTTATTATCTATGCCTAATGATTTGATTCAACTAATTGTATATAGATTAAAATCAAAACTATGTTCTTGGAAGCTTTCATATGAAACTACAAACCAAATAAACCAAAACTACCCTTTTTTGTGAAAAGAAGATAAGAAGATGATTTATTTTATTTTATTTTAATATTTTTAAAATAAGAATATATATATTGAATAAAAAAATAGTCTAATATGTTATAATAAACAAAACAAAATTGGAAACAAATCTTTCAACCTGATCAATAGTGAGACCAAGTGAAGATATAAATATGTTAGTGTGAGTATACAATCCTTAGGTAGTTAGCTCCTTTATTCAATAATGACTTTGAAAACAATCTAAAAAAAAGATGACAAGAAAAAATAAATAGAAGAAACATAATTATAAATAAAAGAGACTAGTTGTATGTTATCTAGACTAATTCATGACTGATAGAGATTTTGTTGAAAGATTAGTGAATTCTTCTCTCCAAACTTATGTAGATTGACATGAATATGATCATAAATTGAGATAAATATTTTATAAAAAATAATAACTAGAAAGCTATGGCTTGGTACAAATTTAAATCTTAAATATCAAATTTAAATTTTGGATCCAAAAACCTAAAGAAAATGACATAATTGTAAGGATATAAAGGTGTATGCATAGAGGAGTCTAACTAATGTTTGATTGAGAGATAACTTTATAAGTGATAAGGAATGGTAAAAATAAGACTAAGAGTGATTTGGGCCATATAAATGGAACAAAAAAGAGAAAACAATGATAAAATGTAACTAAAATCATGAAAAACATGTGAAAATGAAAATTTAGATGTTAAATTTAAAAGACATTCAAACTATGATGAAACCATCATGTCACATTATGAAACCGCCGCATAGGATAACAAAATTGCCATAATGAGTAATAAAACTACCATGTTGAAAGCATTTTTTTGTCATATGGTGGCTTATAAAATCAATGTAATGTTTTAGATTATGGTAAAAGTAGGTTTTGAAGGGACCCCAAAACCCTTTAATAGAATCAAAAAAGATGAAGCATTAACAATCACCAGGAAAAGCAGTCCTGAAACCTACTAAAGAGTAACATCGAAATCAAGTTTTACAGGGACCTGAAACCACAAACATAGTCCAATAAAAGTACCCAGGTTTTACAAGGACCTGGAACCTCAAATAAAGTTTTAGACCAAAAACCAAAAAATAGGACCAAAAACAAGAACCAATTACAACAACCATCAATAAGGACCTGAATAGGAACAAAACCAACAAAGAAGACCCTAAGCTTTTATTGTAGTTCCATGATCATCTTGACAGCCTCCTTCCCAATCGTAGCAGTATCCTAGATGGAGTAAGTAGCCGAAGTAGCAGCAGCTTGCAAGGCTTTCTTCCTCAAACTCTGCCTTGTCCTCATACTTGGACCCTCCAAGGATATTGTTTCTTCATTTGCTCTTTTACCAAGGCTAAAAAATTAATGCAATGTTAATATATTCTAATTGATAATTTTCTCATGAAAATAGTGATTTTGACACACATATTTTTAAAATTTCAAGTGAAAGAACTCCAAAAATATTTTTTTTGAGGTTTAAGAAAGGTTATAAAGGAAGTAAAATACAAATAAAATAGAGAGAACATGTCTAAGTTTATTTAGGTTTAGGTCCTTATGTCATCTTTATATTTGTTGTGAAATGTTGTATCATGAAAAAATGAGTGTGTGCATATTTCCTACTCAAGGATATGCCTAGTCATGAATTGGTGATTGTTTTATAGCAAGTAATGGTGCACTAAAAATAAAATTAGGGTTAGGAAACTTAATTTACTTACCTATGTGGATGAGTGAATGTAGTTGAGACACCCTCATGACTGGTGAGAAAAAATTGGCAATCAAGTACAATTTTATAAGAAAGTGGGAAAAAATGTTAACTAATTAAAATAGATACAAGTCTATTTACCATATACATGGGGACAAAGATACTTCCAAAAATGTTTCATCAAGAAATTGAGCTCAGGATGAGTAGTGTGGACCTACAATATTGAGATGAAAAAAACATGCCTTACAATAAAATTATGGAAATTTTAAAAAATAACATTATTAGATTACGATGCATTTAGATCAATTGATCAACAAATACTTCTTAAAATACAATAAAAGGCAAGTTTAGATGGAAAATTGCTAAAAAATGGAATTTTTTAAAAACATAACAACCAGTAAAGTAGGCTTTTTTTTTTCAAAAATAAAACTCATTTATGATTTTTTTTATTTGTGAATTCTGAGCTTTGGGTTTTCTATCTCAAATTTAAGTGAGAGAGTATCCAAATTGATGAATATGAGAGGATGTTAAACATACTAGAAGTAGGATGAGTAGGTCAGGGATGTGTAAGGTCTATTTACTTTTGTATTTTTTCATAATTTTTAAAACTTTCTTTAAAATGCAATTAGATCTAGTGAATTTAGAAATGAATTGCATGGATGGGATTGGGGGTTTGGAAGTCTAGAAAAATGTCATTTTTTTGCATTTGGTTAAAATTTGATCTTTTGGGGTTAGTCATGGCTAGTAGATGAAACCTCCAGTGTCATGATGAAATTATTGGTCCTCATAAATTGACGGTTATACTTTTAACATGGTGGTTAACATAACTACCATATTATGTACAATGTGGTTACATTTTCCTTTAATGGTTATGTAACCACCATAGCCAAATCACACAATCACCACATCATGTAGATGATGGTTACAAAACCACCTCTACATAAGGTAGTGATTTTATCATAGAAGGAAAATGGTTAGTTTAATGAAAGTTTTAAGATAAAAAAGTGATTTACATTATTTAACTTGTGTTCTATAGATAAATACATATGATGGAGCAGAGTGAGGAAGAAGGACTGGATTCCTAGGATAATTAAGATATTAATGACTAATTATTTATCCATATTAGATAGTTCATGGATACTATAGATAGCCCAAGTGGGGATAATTATCCCATTGAATAGGTTTATTTACAACATATTCACATATTTAGACATAGACCAAAACATTTTCTAGTTTCCCCAAGTTCTAGGAGATTGGACCATCACTCTCACTAACATCTAAAAAATATTCATCTTGATAGAATTAGGTCAGATTTTGAATTTGAGAGAGGATATATAGAGGCAAATTTTTCATCTAGTCTAATTACCTTAGTGATGTTGACACACTTGACGTGGATGTGAAATATAGAGTTACATTGGCATGGGTAGAGGGTCAATGATACCAATCCTTAGCTAGGTGATTATAGGGATCTTTGCATACTATTTAGTGTTGACAAGGACTGATCTCCTATTTTATAGTTTGGAACCAATTTTCAAGATGATCAAGGAGATGGATTGATAATATATATGGTAACATGATGTATTGATAAGGACTTCTAGAGACTTGTATAGAATGTTTTAGATTGGAGACATTATCCATTAGCCATCCCATAGTCATTATGAGCTAAATGTTTGAGTGGATGACCCTTTATATGTGAGGGGTTGAGTTCAGATATACAAGGGTATTAGAGCCTCCAAGTGGATAAAAATATAACTATTTAGATCTTTAATCATGTCAGTGGATACATTGATAACAACATATTTGATAGCTCTACTATAACACGATATAACAAGAATATAGATAGATGAGGTGATAACTCTTGTAAATTGTGAGAGTGTAAAATAAGTTAGATATAGGTGAAACATATATATCTAGGATGCATCAATAGTCTAGGATACCATATGTAGCTAATCTCCCTACACCATAGGTCCCACTCATGCGGCATAGGGAAATGAGGGATTATAGGCTAGGGAGATTGGGGTAGAACCATATTACACTAGGAAATCATATCATGGAAAAAAATTGAGGGATGTTGAGAGAAGATAGGCTAGACCACAACTTGTACTAGGAGGAAGGGGTGATATACTTGTGGCAATACTGGTCTCCATACCAATCAGAGGTTATTATCTACCATAATAATAACACCAACCACCACTATAGTAGGACCCTTAACAATAGGTCATAATTGGGGGGGATATAGGATGATACCAATCCACCACAAGAGATGACTAAGAGTGAGTTGATGAGGAGCTGGTGGCAAAGGAGGAGGTGGCTGAGATGATTTTGAGGACTTAAACCTAGATTGGCATGAGGGGAATCTAGGTAAAATAATATTTTTTAGTTTTTCATTCTTTATCAAATTACTTTCCAATTTAATTAATGAGTTTATGTTTTTTTTATATAAATGGATATATGATATGTATTTTTTTCTATGATATCAAAGTCATCTACTTAGTGGAGGATCATGATCAGAGATACTTTGGTTAATTTTTTTTAGGTGAACATTAGTCTTACTAGAGATCAACTACTAATGGGTATGGGACTTCTTACTAGTATAGGAAGGAAAACATATTATATTTCCCATATTTATCATACATATGTGGAAATCACTAACCATTAGAGACATATAACTATCTTGGAGGCCAAGCTGACTATTTTAAAGTCTTAGGTCAAGACTCTTAGTGAGATTGTTAGAGCTAGTGGTGGTTAGGATTGTTCAAACTGGTAGACAGTGGGAGGTTTAACCTCCTAAGTGGGGATGAGTAAGAGGTACAAAAATGGTAGGATCCAAATCTCACATCACTCCTCAACATTAGGGAATTGACATAGGTGGAGGAGCAAGATCCCCATACACCTAGCTTCTAGAGGGAGCCAAAAACCTCTAGTAGGACCTTAGTGTCACACTATTTTAATTTTTTTTGTTTTTTTTAGATATTTGATTTGCTTACAGTCTATAGGTGATTTTTATGGATAAATTATGTAAAGATTAACACACACACACATGTATATGTATATATATATATATATATATATATGTATATGTATATATGTGTGTGTATATGTATACATGTATATATTTAATATATAATATATTTGTGTGTGTGTGTGTATATATATATGTATATATACATACATACAAATATGTGTGTGTGTAAATATATGTATGTATGTATATATATATATATATATAAACATATGCATATATGTATAAACATCTCTCTCTCTCTCTCTCTCTCTCTCTCTCTCTCTCTCTCTCTCTCTCTCTCTCTCTCTCTCTCTCTCTCTCTCTCTCTCTCTCTCTCTCTCTCTGTGTGTGTGTGTGTGTGTGTGTGTGTGTGTGTGTGTGTGTGTGTGTGTGTGTGTGCGTGCGTGCGTGTGTGTGTGGGTGTGTGTGTGTTTATTTGTGTGTGTCTATATATGTATGTATGTATATTAGATTATTCTGATAACTCATCATGGTACATTGTTATTTTAATTTTCTTGTTACTTTTCATTTTGTGAACTATAGATGATAAGACATGTGATGCTATACAAGGTATCTATACTTTTATAATAAATTATATGGATATGATTACATATTTGAGATGTGTAAATAGAATGTATGCAAATATAATGAAATGGATACTTTAAAATGTGATAATGAATATTTTACATGTGATGATTGAGCTATTTTGTTTACATAACACACGACTTTCAACATGCAACAAAGGTATTAAAGGTGCATAGGTTATATGTGATTAGTGAAAGTGGAAAACTATACATCAAAACTTCACAATGAGTAGAAGGCTGACCTAATATTTATGAGTAGAGAGGAAATTTTAATTTATTACCAAAACATATAGAACACTAGTTTTATTAGCTCTATCTAGACGTGGCCAATCATGAAAAAATCAATAGATGGGATAAATTTCTCCTTTCAGCATACAAATCCAAGCAAGGTTCTCTAAAAAACATATTTTTTAAACATTCTATAAGTTGAATTTTATTTTTATTTTCTTTTTGTGACTTTTACATAGTCTCATGTGACTAGGAAGATGCATGGTCTCATCACCAAAGGCTATATGCAGTTGAGTAAAGATATATCTCCCTAATGCTAATCCTATGCAAATATTAAGATGTGATAAGTCAAGACCAAATATTAGTGAAGGGTGAGAAATGTGGTGATGTTTTAATTTGTATAAGATTTGATTTTATATGAATCTATTTTTAGTTTTATTTTAGAAGGCCCTTACTCCCAAATATTAGCCCCATAAAATTAGTAATATAAAATGTATTATCATCAAGGACCAAGATAAGTAATTAAGGTTACTTAGTTTGAGAATGCCAATGCTATTTCTTAGAGGGAATTATAAGTGGATATTATATCATAGAAACACTTCTACACTATGCTTTGGGATAATTTTTTTATAATATTACATTAAAATAAATAAGAAAGAAGTACACTTTGCACATAATAACTAAGACAAGAACCTATGTCACATCAATTTTGAGAATACTTTCTAAATGAAAATAGGGTGATATGAAAAAATGAGATGGAATGATATGCTTCACTTTCAATTTTTTTTCATGTGAATTCATAACTAAACAATGTTTAAATAAAATATCCACTATGAAAAACAAAACAAATAATGGGGAAAAAATATAATGTAATGACTAAATGTAGAAACATTTTAGGTGTAAAGAGTTCACAGACTCACCAAATTCCTTACCCTCTAAAGTGCACAATTGATAAGATCCATTATTAAACTCCTCATTCTCCAGATAAGGGCCCAACAAGTCTGGGCATGAAATTATGACCATCTCCATTTTAATTATTAATTACACCACCAAGTATTAAGATAAGGTCTCCTACTTGTATGGGACATTCATGCAAATTATTATGAAGTTCATAATATTGTTCATATGGCATAACTAGGTCTATTTTTTCCAATATGCTTGAACTTGGGAACAATTTTTTTATGAGAACTTAGTGATTAGTTATCTATAGTATTCTACCTTTGTATAGGAGAGAGAAGATACCATATTTATAATTTTTAGGGCCTCCTTGAAACCAATGTTGATTTCTATAGCATCATGGGTAAAATTTTAAGTTAATTCCTCAAGCACTGACATGGCAAGGTGAAGTCTAATGGTTTTATTATCTTGTGGTTGATTTTGAATGTTTATCTAGTGATGGATAGGAAAATGATTCTAATATATGCAAAAATTGATGTTTTGAGCTTTCACAATAATGGTTGGTTGAGATGGTGGGTTTTTATTAGCATTTTATAAGAATATTTATACAAAGGTTTATCTTTGATCCTTAAGGATTCTTTGAATAATTTTTTTATTCCCTAAATACATGAGTATCATGTCTAATGACTCCATGGAAAATAAAATAGTCATTGGGAATGTAATCTATGGGCATATGATTCTAGTTTTTTTTACCAAAACATTGTGGATTATTGCCTTGATGAAAGGATTGGTTTTGATATTATTGGTAATAGTTAATATGTTGAAACTATTTTTTAGGCAAGTTCTAAAATTACATGTTATAAGATGTAGGAAATTTAGAATCAACCACATGAACTGTGTGTGGAGTATTTTGGTTCCTCACACCTACATTTTTATTTTTCATGTGTTGAGGTGGGTTGTTATTCACAATATTTAGCCTTTTATTTTAATCCATCACACCATTCATAGTGGTGTTTTAGTTTTAGTTTAGAAATTTAAGGCCTTGATTTTACGGATTATTCTTATTTAAAATTTAATAGAATCCATTTTTTTTATTATGGGTGTCCATTAGTTTTTTGGCCACTATCGATGGCTACTTGGTTAATTATTAGATCACTTTCAAATACCTTTTAATAGGAACGTAAGGTAAATTTTGAACATCTTCCCTCATTCCCATGTTAATTGAATGTATTAATAAATCACTAAATTCTCTTTGGTCCATATGAAATACATTGGCATAATAATATATGACTTACCATCATATCATAATGAAATGGACAACATAATTATTGTTTAATTACTTAATATACAATAATTATTGTATACCATCCTTGATAACATTATTCATATAAAAGGCCTTGACAAACTCTACCATGAGTTATCAAAATGAATGAATAGATGCTTCAATAATATGTTAATATCATTTAATGGTGATTCTATCCAAGTTATCGGGGAATTTTTTTACAACTACCCCCTCCCAAGGTAGAAGATATCTAACAGTAGTGGTATATACCTTGATATGTACATTGGGATCTCCATCCCCTTTAAATTTAGGGAAATTAAATAGGAGATGTGACAATAATAATCCTTATATACTGTGATCAAGGGATTATTTAAAATACTTGGCATACGTACCCATGGCACTAAAGTATACCAAAATCATGGTGGGATGAGAATTAAGAGGAGGGTTTAGATAAGAGTTGGATGGGAAATTACTAGGAGGAAAATATGGAAGATAATAAGGTGGGGTATAGTAGGATGGAAAATAGTTATTTTGAAAGGTATATTTTGAAAACATGTAATAATAAGGTAGAATACGGTTGGATAAAGAAGTAAGATTCATAGCTAGTAAATAAGGTGTGTACATGTAACTCAAAGGAGTGAAGGGTGGTGGTGTGTTGACTGCCACATTATTAGAAGGGATGCAATAAAAAACACATCCAATTATATTTTTAATGGGACATTAGTAACATGGAGGAATATTAGAAAATATAGGGTTGGGGGCTCAATGAATAAGGATGTCCTTGAGATATTAGTTTGAACTGTAATTAGTGAGAGGTAGGTTAGATGGGTACTGAAATAGTTGTTAAGTTACCACCATGATGGGAATGGTTGGGAGGGATAAAGGCCTTCCATTTATTTAAATTAACTTGCTTATTATCTAAATCCTAAATTAATCCCACAAAGATAAATATGGGTTCATTCGGTGAAGAAGTGGTGTTATATCTTATAAATTCCTTTGTGGAATATTTAAGGAGAAATATTGATAACTAAAAATGAACTAGTTTGTGTTAGAGCATTCAAGGGGAGATATTTTATCTTGTTTATGTGGGATATATATGTTTTTGGTTATCACTATAAGGGTGTAATAATGATTATAGCTTGCTCAACCCATCTTATAGATAACATTTTCTATCAATGTACTAATTGAATCTCCCTATGCTATCTACATTGAGTTTTGAAATCTAATATGTAGTATGGTTAAAATATGAGGGTATGCTCCTCATATTATAGTGAAATTCATATTTTTAAGAGGATTGGTATTTACTATGGTTTTATTTGGATCCCACACTTCTTGAATCAACATCTTAGACCTAGTTTTTGAGTTTAAAAATGAAGGGATTGGAAATTTACTCTCCAGATTTTAAGTGCAGTTATTATTGTGACTAAATAAGGAGGCCTCACTTGGATTTTGGTGGTTCCTCCTACATCTTTATAGGTCAAAAAATTTCTCATATTTTTGTCTATACATATTCAAGGGTATATAAATACCCATAAAATAAATGGAAGGAGAGAGGAAAAGTGGAAGAAAGAAGAGAAAAGAGAAAAGAGAAAAGAGAAAAGAGGATAATGCAGAAGGATAACCCTTTCATGTTAGGTTCACAAATTATTTTACACATGTAAAGTGACATACAAACATTTTTAACTCAACATCCTAAGGTTTGGTCAAGATAATTGATGAAAATATGATATGATGATGGGTCTATGGGTTTGGTTGATTAGGTTGAGGTAAAGGAACATGGTTTTAGATGATGGATTTGAAAAAGGGTGATCATAGAGATACTAGAGGATATATCCTACATATTATTATTCTTGAGAGTGGAAAATTGATGTGAAATATACTCCCAAGGAATCCCAGTATGAGTGAATGCAAGGGTTCATAATTCTTGGTCAATGTTAGGAATGTGGAACTAGGTATAATTAGGTTGGATAACTCTAGGGAACTAATCAACTAAATTGGGATGAATATGTTTGATTAATTTCACATACAAATAAAATTAAAATATGAATAGGCTAGTCCCAAGAAGGAATAAAATGAAGAGTGGAGGTCTAGACTTGGAGATTTTTGAACTGATGAGATCAAATATGAATAGGTCTAATTATTGGTTGTGCATCTACACAATATTTCTTATCAATATCATTAAATTGAATAAGAATAGTATGTTAATAAGATTATAATGTGATAATTCTATTTTAATCTCAATATTTATATCACTTTTAATGTTATTAGGAATGGGAGATCTAACTCTAGAAAAGATACTTGGTAAATAGAGAAGTGGCCACTTGGGAGTGTCATTTAAGAGGAAAGATGATGTTGTGTTGAATGTATAAAGCATAAATGTTATATTTATTATGAATTGGAAAGTGTGATTTATATTTTTAATGTTTGGAAGTAACGTTTAGGTTTTTACTCATCTTGATAAGGCTTGTTTGATTATGTTTTTGGGTGTTTTTAACAATGTTTTGTAAAAGAAAATAGATGATATTACATGATGAAAATAAATTATTTGAAAATAAAGAAATGGAGCACTGATATTAAATTAAAATAAATGTCTTTATGTTTTTTGGGGTTATTTTCAATTTTTTTGTGCATGCATTGCTAAAAACTATATTCTAGATGAATGATGCAAATGCTAATTTTTGTTCATTTTTAGTTTGATGTAAAATTTATCCTACATGTAACTAAATAAAATGTTTTATTTTATTTTATTTTGATATAAATTATTTAAAATAAATATTAAATTAATGTTTTCAATATGAAAATGAAAATCATATCTAAAACCTAGATTGGGTTTGTCAAACACGACTTCTAAGAATTTAGAAATTAATCCACATATGAAAGCTTGAAAACTAGTTTTAAGGGTTTTGAATGATTTTTTGCTGAAAATAAATAGCACAAATTGAAATGAAATATATTTTAAATTTATAATTTTTTTGATCTAAAACAATGTTCTTTATCATGCATATGAGGAAAATCAACTCTAAAATTCAACCTTTTCTTTGCTTAGATTTTCTACCTTTTAGGTGTATGTGTGAATATTCATTTTGGAATGTAACCTTATTTTTAAACATACAGTGAATTATTTTATGGGATATACCTAGTGATTTTATTCAATTAATCTTATCTATATCTAATGCAAAAATGCATTCTTGAAGTTTGATATGCAACTACAAACTAAATAAAACAAAACTAACATTTATTTATGAAAAAAAAGAGAGAGGAAGATGATTTGTTTTCTTTTATTGTAATTTTTAAAAATATGTATATATTTAATGAATAAACAAACAAATGTAATATATTATAATATACAATTTAAAAAATAAATAAATCTCTAACATAATCAATGGTGAGACCAAGTGAAAGTAGAGAAATTGTTGAAGTGAGTATAGATCCTTAGCTAGCTATTTCCTTTGCTTAATAGTGACCTTGTAAAACCTTTAAAAAAATGATGAAAATAAAAGTGAAATAAAAGAGACAATTTTTAAGAAAGGATAATCGCTGTATAGTTGTTGGATAGATTCATGAATGATAAAGAGATGGTTGTAAACTCAGTGAATTATTATCTACAAATTTGTGTAGAGTAACATGAAGATGATCATAGATTGAGGCAAAGATTTTCCCATAAATAAAAATAGACTAGGTCTTGGTATAACTTGAAAGCTTCAATATTATATATAGTTTTATAAGTGATAATAATAAGACTAAGAGTGCAATGGGAAATCTATAGGGAGGAAAAATAGAAAAAAATAGAAAACCCAACTAAAATTATGTAAAATGCATGAAAACTAAAGTCTTTGATGTTAAATTTAAAATAAGTTTAAACTGTGATGAAACTATCACTTTATGCAAGTGGAGAAAATGAAACTACCATGTCACATTATAAAACCATTGCATAGGGTGATGAAAATGTTGTGATGAGTAACACAACTAACACATATTTTTTTCATCATGGTAGTCTATGAAACTATTGTGGTAGAAATATATTTTAAGAATCGATTCTATCATGAAAGTGGCACTTTTGACACAAAGGCATTTTTTTTGAAATTTAAAACAAAAGGACTCCAAAAATAATTTTTTTGAGGTTTAAAAAAAATTAGAAAGGAATAAAAATAAAAATTAAGTAGATATAACTAATCCAAGAATATTTAGGCAAAGGTCCTTTCATTATCATTAGATTTTTTTGTAAAATGTTGCACTTTGAAAAATTTGGGTGCATAAAGTTTCTTGTACATATTTAGATGATGACCTTTTATATATGTGTGTGTGTGTGTGTGTGTGTGTGTGTGTGTGTGTGTGTGTGTGTGTGTGTGTGTGTGTGTGTGTGTGTGTGTGTGTGTGTGTGTGTGTGTGTGTGTGTGTGTGTGTGTGTGTGTGTGTGTGTGTGTGTGTGTTTTCTAAACTTATTCTATCTAAATTTCATCTAAGGTATTAAGGCATATTATTCTTTCCTTTTATTCCTTTGAAAAATATAAGCCAAACTCTTGGGAAGTCCTCAAAGTTTTGAGCTCAAATTCTATGGGAAGAACAATTTTCTTTCCATATGATAGCTCATATGATGTAAAACATATTTTGGTTTTTCACATTATTTGGTATACCCATATGGATTTAGAAAGATGTGATTTCCAATCCTAGTGGTGCACAACTACTATTTTTGTATTAATATTTTCCAATTCCCTATTTGTCACCTCCACATGGCCGTTAAACAAAGGATGACACATTAATTTATGTCACTAATTTCATATTCTCAGACAAGGGATATAATAAAATCATATGTGAAATACATTCCTTGATCTATAACTATCTCTTTTGTAACTTCATATCTTGTGAAGATCTCTTTGTAAATAAATGATGCAACTTTATCATCCCTTGCATGTGTTAATTCTTCCACTTATGCCCATTTGGTTAGGTAACTTGTACATACCAATATGTACTCATTGTTATTAGATGTTGGATCTATCATGCCTAAAAGATCAAATCCCCCATTAAAAAAAAAAATCCAACACCAATCAAGGCTAGAGAGGCATATTATCAAAATGTGTGTTTCCCCATACATTGACATTTATCACATTGATGGGTATATGTGATATCATCCCTGTATAGGGTGGGCCAGTAGTAAATGATAGTCAATATATTATATGTATACCTCTTTGAAAAAAAAATACCTATCAGGTTCATCAGACATGCTCTAAGTATGTCAACCAATTCATCCTCTCTTATATACTAGTGCACAAATAAATTAGGCCTTCCTTAAAAGAGATAACATAAGATCTATGATTATGGACCACTCTTCTCCACCATGGCATTTCTCTTTTAGAGAGAAATGTGGGAAAAACCTTAAGACACATAATTAATAATGTATACAAACTAATGAGTGTTAGCTAATCAATTAAAAAATATGTTCATTTGGAAAATAGTTATGTATGATTGGACCATATTTTTGATCTGTTAGTCTTGATAAAAAAATCCATGACTACATTATATTTTCTTGGTCTATATAAAATAGTGATGTCAAATTTTTTTAAGATTAATAACTATCTAATTATTCTTCCACTAACTACTAATTTTTAAATTAAATACATGATTGAAACATGGTTAATGTGAATACAAATAATAACATAACCTATAATATAATGCTTATGTTTTTGATGGAATTTACTACTACAAGTAAATCCTTCTCTGTCAAGATGTAGCTAGGATTTTTATTGATAAAGTATATATCATATAACAAGTAACCTTATTCTCATCCAAAGATAACTCATAGCATTCTATCAAAAACATTTGTATGGATGTGGAAAGGAAATTAAAAAATCAATCCCCGCAAACTAAAGTTCTTAATAGTATATTTTTTAAAGTCTTGGAATGTTTTTATTATACATAGGTCCATATAAAATAAACATATTTATAAATTAAAACAAAAAAGGTGCACTATTTTAATGTAATTCTTAATAAATCTATGATAGTAACCAACATGTCTTGGAACATCCTTTTATTTTTGCGAGATTGGTAAGTTTTTTATTAAATTAATTTTGACCGGATCTACTTCTATTCCTATGGGTGAAATTTGTTGGCCTAATACAATAACTTAATTCATTAACATATAAAAATTTTCATGAATTATATATGGTTATCTTAAGAAAATTGATGGGAATTCTCAAGGTTATTTATGGATTCTTCATATGTGTCCTCATAGACTATGAAGTCATCCATGTAAACTTATACACAATCTTGGTTAGCTCAGAGAAAATGCTCAAGACAACACTTTACAAGGTGGAAAGAGCATTGAATAATATTAATTATAGTATGAAGTATACACAAGTACCCAAATGACATGTTAAGGTAGTCTTATATTGGTCCTTACGAGCTATATTGATTTGTTTTTAACCATTAAACCCATCGAGAAAGGAGAAATATTTATTTCTTGCCACTGTGTGAAAGTACTTGGTAAATGAAATGAAGAGGAAAGTGATATTTATTATAAATGCATTAAGTTATATACATATTATATAAAACTATACCATTTTAATCCATTTTGGGTATAATAAAAATGGGTGACATCCACTAGCTATCAAATATAGGATATATAAATCTAACATCTAGGATTTTTTATAAATCTATTTTTACTATGTCCTTGATAATAGGGTTCATTTATATTTGTAGTTGGTGGATGGATTTTTGTTCCTCATTGATATATATATATATATATATATATATATATATATATATATATATATATATATATATATATATATATATATATATATATATATATATATATAATGGGTGCATAGATCTCAAAATATTCCTATCATGTCATGGAAATTCTATGCAAAGTTAGTTTTGTGTCTTTGGATCATTGTCACTGGCTATGTTTCTTGTTTAAAATCTATTTTGTTGAAATTGATAAGTCTTCCACATAGTAATTTTTCTTAATTGGATAATGATACCATGTATTCTATGTTACTTGATAGTGGGATAAGGATGAAATGTTGTGGTAGTAATTGATGATTTTTTTAATATCTACCATGACATTCTGAGTTTTCTTTTGTTGGAAAGATGTTGGTGAGGGGGCAGGATATTTAATGTAATAGGTTGTCTATTTGTGGGTCAACCTAATAGATGTTTTTTAATAATTTTGAAATTACCATGTCATCATTAGGGGAAATTTAGATGTAAAATGGGCCTTGTAAGAAATATTTAAAATGTTTTAATTTCACAAATTAATTAAATACAAATAATAAAAAATCACTTAACCACATGGGTTAAGTGGGGCCACATATTTATATAATAAATGATAAATAGAATTTCTCATTATAATTTCTATACTTTTTAATAGCCTTTAATATTTTTTAACTCTCAAAAAACAAACTCAATATTAAGTTTCTAATTTTTTTAGAGCTAATAAAAATCCACTAATTGTCAACAAAAAATATAAAACTAGTGTTGACAGAACAATAACAACATCATTATCAACATTTGTACAAATCTCTACTATCCTTGATGAAGTTATCATCCAAAAAAATTAATATTAACTTAGAAGTTCTTATATGGATCCTAAAATTTCATATTTTTTGCGTCCAAGGATGGCATTAAACACCTTAAAACCATCATATAAAATTTGATATAAAAATTAACTTTTTTAAATTTAAGTTAATTTAATTGAGTAGTGTGTTTTAGATTATGGTAAAAGTAGGTTTTGAAGGGACCCTGAAACCCTTTAACAGAATCAAAAAAGATAAAGCATTAACAATCACTAGGAAAAGCAGTCCTAAAACCTACTGAAGAGCAGCATCGAAATCAAGTTTTACAATTGATTGTGTAGTGTGTTATAAACATTGTCATTTTGTTTTTATGGAATCCTTATTAGGATCACCTATTTCACTAATCACATAGTCTCAAATTTTAATAACCTGTGAAGTTCTAGCATAAGACTATATTCCATACCATCATGTAATAATATTTTCTACACAATAGTATACAATTATATTTTTCTTACTAGTCTTAGAAGATAATGCTAAAATACAATGAATGAAAAAAGGCACATCCTGTGACTAACTCAAGTTTTTCATTCATTGCCTCGATACAGGAAAATCAAAAAATTGTTTGAGCAATATTGTATTGAGGTATCATGTCAATTCATAATAACGTAAAATCAGATATGCACCAGCCAATGTATAATGAAACACATGATAGAATCAAAGAAAGTTGATTTGAAGATATAATTTTTAAATGTAGGAAACATACTTATGCCAATTGGGTAATCATATTTCTAGAATTTAAGCATTGTTAAATGAAACTCATAGGGGTTGACTTCATTGCTCTTTTCGTATATAGTTAAAATAATGTTTCTTCCCCTGGTATGGGAAATGACACTACTTTTAGTGTTTCTAATAATATCCATGGGTCTTAATGCATTCCATAAGATATATTTATATAAATATCTATGTTTCTTCCCCTAGTATAGAATATGGTTCCGCTTGAGTTGAAACAACTAAGATAAAAAGAATGGTGGCGGTGTTGCTCTTGGGTTGAGTTAAAGA
The DNA here is from genome assembly GCA_037957365.1 of Torreya grandis. Lineage (NCBI taxonomy): Eukaryota > Viridiplantae > Streptophyta > Pinopsida > Cupressales > Taxaceae > Torreya > Torreya grandis. Next base: position 1,488,796 of record JARHVA010003490.1, read on the forward strand.
AAAGAAAAGAATAGAACTTGGTATTATTTTATTAAGCATAATAATCATCATATTTATGCATGTTCATCCAATAGAAATATGTTTGGTTTATACCAGGTCATTTATTCAAATCATGGGAGAAGCATTTTGTTTCACATTTCATTATAGTCATGCATTACCAAACTTCTCTACACCACCACTTCCCCCAAACTACCATAGTAACCAATTAAATGTGGGTCTACCTATACCCTTCCCATCAATTCACAATAATGTAAAATCAAATATGCATCACCCAACATATAATGAAACTCATGACATAATTGAATAAATTTGCTTTCAAGATATCATTGTTAAACATAGGAATCAGACGTGAAGTGACTCATAATCTCAAAAAGAAATACTACCACAATAAATATACATTATATATATGTCATGTCTAGAAATGGAGATAAATGCATATTTTTAGTCTGTTGAAAGTGCAGAGGGGATTTCTAAGTCTATTGAAATCCTTGACTAAAATGGAATGCGTTTCTACTTGAGTGAAAATAGTAGAGATAAAAAGAATGGTGGTGGCATTGTTCTTGGGCTAAGTTAAAGAAAAGAGTGTAATAAAACTTGGTATGGCAATAACGTTAATGGACAACTACCAATAATGGAATAGAAGAAGTGACTATAGGAGGATACTGTAATGGCCAACTACCAATAATACCTTATATGTACATTAATATAAAAAAACAAAAAATATTTACACTTTCTATTAAAAGTGAATAGATTAGAATAAAGCAAGTAGGGTTGTTTTAACCAAAGTGGGTTATTTTAGAATATTTTGTAAGTTTTATATAATAGATTAAAAATAATATATTTTTTAAAGTGATGTCAAGGCTGTTGGGTGAATATTTTGTCACCAGTTGACTGACGGCAAAATAGGTGCATCAACCACAACATAAGGAGATTTATACAATAGAACAGATGTGGTGGCCATAGCCAGATTGAAACAAATCTCTCCTCTCATCAAGGGGAGGTTCCCTATAAACTATAGTATACTATATATTTACTAAAAATACACATAGAGGTGAAATCATACCATCCATCTCTCTTTTTTTAGAGATGATGTTCACATAACAGAGGAGAATTCTAGTGTAATTACTGAAGGCATTTCTCTTCTTTCAAAAATGGTATTCATCAAATAGCAAGCATCATTCCTGGGTAGTAACAGAAACCATAAGAAACCAATGAAAGCATAAAGTATTTCATTGTCTCTCCTACTAATTAGGAAAAGTAACACAACAAGATTAAATGTAGCTCAAAGTTTGCACCTAAAACCACAACAGAGTAAAGGATAATGAAGGATAAAGAGAGCTCAAAGTCTCTCTAGTATCCTTTACACAAAACATAGACTTAAGACAATTATAGTAGCACAAAGTCTCCCATAGTCAACTTCAGGACATCTTCCAACGTACTTCCACTTGTTTTGCTTGTTTGATTAAATGAACAAGACTGTATTTAGGAAACAGACATAAGAACAATTTCCTAGATGACACAAGCTTATCCTAACACAAAGTTTGAAAGGTCACTTGCTTTCTCATTCATTTAACAAAATATGATTAACAGTCTGAGCTCAAAGTCTCAGGATTGCCTTTAAATTGGGCAGAGCTTCACTTTTGATAATTGAGATATCCCCCTTATACAAAATGGGAGTTTACAATTTATATCATTCTAAGAAAGACTTTGGGTGCTTCTTTTCATGAAAATGGCCCATGTTAAATTGAATGCCTTAAATATCTAGGAAAGGGCCATGTTGGAATAGGTCATCAGCCTTGACTTTGGTAGTTTGAATTATCTCAAATATCCCTTCCTCAGCATGGGTTGTCTGGTCTTCTTAATACTACTTACATAGCTTTCCATTCACCTTTACTCAATGAAGAAAAATATTCCGCATCCTTGAATGTTGGTGTTCCCTGATGTCTACCTGGTGGACTATTCCACTTACTAGAAATAACTCCCCTTCATATATTTCTAAATTTACTATAGTCATTTCCCCCTTCCTTGCCACATTTTGTCTTTCCTTGGTGATTTGAGCTCTTAGGGTTACCTTTTCGCTTTCTGCTGGCTCCATCAACTCCTTTATAGGCTAGTCACTGAGCTTGTTCTCAGGTCTTTTGAAAACCAATGGTTATTCCATTACCCTAAAATTGACATCTATAGGGATGTCATTGGTCACTTTGAACCTCTTTGAACCTTGAACCTTGAACTCTTTTGGTTCAAAGGTTCAATGGTTCATTGGTTCAATCATTTTGTGAAGGGTTGTGTTTGCTTTCTTTTTCTTCTTCGGTTGAACCATTTCTTTGAACTTATTTCTAGAATATTTCACTTCATCCACTCACTTGAAGCTTCCATTAAAACTTTGAACTCTTTAAACCCTTTGAACCATTTTGGTTCTAGGTTCAATGGTTCAACGGTTCAACAGTTCATTCTCTTTCTTTGAAGCCTTTTATTCTCTAATTCTATCGATCTTATTGAACTCTTTGAACCTTGAACCTTTTTAACCATTTTGATTCAAGGTTCAAGGTTCAACGATTCAATATTATTTATTTGGTTTCTTTGAAGCTTTGAACTCTCTAGATTTTTTAAGTCCGTCTAAGTCTTTTGAACCTTTGAACTCATTGAACCTTTGAACTCTTTTTGGTTCAATGTTCAATGGTTCAATAGTTCAATAGTTCAACTGTTCAATCTTCACTCTTTGATTCCTTCTTTTCTTTAAGTCTTTCAGAATTATTTAAATCATTGAACCTTAAACCTTTTGAACCATTTTGGTTCAAGTTCCGATGATTTAATGTTAACTCTTTGAAGCCTTCTTTTCTTTAAGTCCACCGAAGTCATTGAACTTTTGAACTCATTAAACCTTTGAAGATTGTGGAGGTAGGGTTCAATGGTTCATAGTGGTTCATTCTAATTGTTTGAAGCCCACCATTATGTCTTTTGATTGAACTTTAGCATTGAACTATCCTCAAAACACTAAGGAAAAGCCTTAAATGTTTTGAACTTCCTTTGAAGAAACCCTACTTGTTGAACCTGTGACTTGTTTAGCTTAAAAGGCTTAAACATTTGAAAAAATCAAATGCTCAAAACATTTTGAAAGAAATAAAGAGAGAATTTTGGCCTACAAGACCAAAATGGTCAGTATGTTATCCATAAAAATAAGTGACAAATTTTGGGAACAATAGCTGGATCCAATTGGGGAACTTTCATCGATTGAAATTGAAGCAATCGAAGGGAGTAGAATCCAGTATCTCAATGCTTTCATCTATTCCATTGGGATATGGAGTCATGATACCCAAAAAGAAAGGTGCCAAAAACAAATGAACAACACAAAACAAAAGGAAGACTATACATAAATTATACATATGTTCAATTGGACTTATCTGATACTTTAAGGATTGAAGTGCTTTAGATGCTGCCCACTATGAGGCAGAGTAAATGGCATTCCATCTTGATATTTTAGAAATAAAATATTTTCACCATTTAAATGATGAATGGAAAATGGGCCTCTCCACAAGGAATCCAATTTTCCATGCATTCATTTTGGTTCTCTCCTCTTGTCCCATAACAAGACTTGATCTCCAACTTAAAAATCATGAATCCTTACTTTCTAGTTGAAGAGTCTCTTCACCAGACTTTGATGTGCAACAATTCAGTCCACCACCATAGTTCATTGCTCATTAAGATCAGTCAAGCACATGATCCTTTTGTCAATGGAACTTTCAAAAGTTAAATATTCTACTACCTTTGTTAACTTTAACGCTGGTAATTATAGGGTGATTGGTATCTCTACATTGAGACCATACAGAAGTTGGAATGGGGACATACCTATCACCCTCTTGGGTGTAATACTATCTACCCATAAAGCATCAAGAAATGCTTTATGCCAGGTTGTTTGATTGTCATCTACCAACTTCTTGATAATGGTCACCAGGTTCTTGTTGCTTGATTCTGCTTGACCATTTCCTTATGGATAATAGTCAAAAGAGTGGGAGAGAATAATCCCATAAGAGTAACAGAAATGGGTAATCTCATGAGAAGAGAAATAGGTTGCATTGTCTGTTACAATCTTATTTGGGACCCCAAACTTGGAAATGATGTTTTCCTTGAAGAAATTACATACCACCTATGAAGTGGCATGCTTGACTAGAATGGCTTCCACCCACTTGGTAAAGTAGTCTATGGCTATGAGGACACAATCATGTCCAGCACTTGAAGATGGATTTATAGCACCAATGAAATCAATCCCCTATTTCTTAAATAGTTCTTCTATCACCATAGGCTTGAGAGGTAACGGAGCTAGCTTGGGTTTGCCAACAAACTGTTAACACAGCTTGCATCTACACACCCAAGCTTATGAATCTCGAAACAGAGTAGGCCAATAGTACTTGGATCATATAATATTATGGGTAGTTACAGATATAGAAAAATGTCCTCCATAAGACAAATTGTGGAAGGACTCCAAAATTTTGTTCTACTAAACTTTATCCATGCATCAAAGGAATGCCCCATCAAGATTCCTCTTATACAGACCGTTATCCCATAAGACAAAATTATAAGCTTTCAACTTAACAGTCCTCTTTTCTTTATGAGATCGGTGAGTAGGACACTCACCATAGGTAAGGAAATGAGAAATATTTGAATACCACTCATTCGTAGTAGTTATAAAGAGAACTATTGGTGTGTCTTCAACTCCTATTTCTTCATACTCTACTTCTTTTGGTATGTTATTATAAATTAATTAATAGAGGCCCCTTCCCTGCACAAGCTTCATTGGTTTGATAACAAGATCAAACTCCTAGATTTTGGCAATCCAATTGCCCCTTTTAGTCCTAAACTCCTGCTGAGTTAGTATGGACTTGACTGTTGTGTTAGGAATAAGAGCAACAGTGTGTGAGTTTAGGATGTAAAAATGGAAGTGCTTTACTACCTTTACCATAGCATAGGCATGCTTCTCCATGATTGAATACTTCATCTCATGAGCTTTGAGTGGACAACTCATGAAAGATATGGGAGATTCTACACCTTCTTTATTCTGCTAAACCAAGATGGCTGAAAGCATATGTTTAGAAGCATAGCTATACATCATGAAGTCTTTGGTGTAATTAGGACATACTAGAATTGGGGCATGGGCAATAGCTTCCTTGATATCTCGAAATGTTGATTTGCCTTATTTAGTCTAGTTAAAAATGGCTTTGCCCTTCATCATATTGATAATATAACAAGTCTTCTCTATGAATTTAGAAATGAACCTTCATATAAAATTCACCTTTCCAAAGAAAGAGTGAACTACAGTCTTACGAACAGGAAGAGAAAGCTCTTGAATGGATTTGACCCTTTTTGGGTTGATCTTTATGCCTTCTCGGGACATAGTGTGACTGAGAAGTTTACCTTTTGTAACCCAAAAAATTGACTTCTTAGGATTAAAAGAAATACCATTCTACCTACATCACTCTAGCACTTATTGTAGATGATGCACATGATCAAGATGATGCTTAGAAAAGACTGTCAAATCATCAAGGTATACCATAATGAACTTACCCATTTCATTTTTGAAAGCAAGATCCATTACTCTTTGGAATGTGGTGCCAGCATTGATCAAGCCAAATGGTATTTTAAAATATGCAAAGGTGCCCCAAGGTGTCATGAAGGCAGTCTTATGCTTGTCTACTTCACTAACTTCTACTTGATTATATCTTGAAAAGCCACCTAATATTGATAACATCTCAACACCAGTCATTGTCTGTAGCAGTTGATCCATGATGGGTAGGGGATAGTTGTCCTTTAAAGATGATTGATTCATATTTCTAAAATTAACACATAGGCAAATTTATCCATTATTCTTTCTTACAAGGACTATATTTGTAACCTAGATGGAATGATGGATTGGGAAAATAATTCTTGCATTCAGCATTTTTTATATCTCAGACAAAATCATGCCCAATATCTTGGGATTGTACTGCCTTTACTTTTGTTTATGAGGTAATGACCCAATATTGAGAGGAATTTTGTGCTAGATTTCTTCAGGTTCGAGAGGTTTCAGATCATCATATGAATATGTCAAAACATCATTGTAATGGTGAAGCAGTGTAATGAATTTGAGTTTCTCATCATGAGTGCAACAATTCCCAATGTTGACCATTTTTGGATCATCTTCTGTACTCAAATTTATTTGATCAAAATCCTTGGAAGATTTAAAATCTATTTGTTATTCCTTGATAAATCTATTGTGCTTATCAAAAATTTTCTCAAGAGAAACTAATCCTTTGGGAATTTTATTCCCTTTGAGCTGGAGGAACTCTTCATCAGCTGTTGAATTTGTCTTGAGAGCTGATTCCCATGGTGGGGATTCACTACCTTCAAATTGAATCTTTTCAAATCTGTCTCTTTATTCCAAAAAAGTAATGATTTGGTTATCACCATTGAACACCTACCAATGGTCAGCATTATCATGTACACTTGGTTGAAAGACCAACTTGATAGTGTACCTATCTTCTTTGAAATCTTAGTGAGGGACTAAGAGAGTTATGGAGACAGCCAATGCATTTGAATGACTATTTAATTCTTTGGGCACAATAGAAATACTGAAAGTATCAAATATTTTAATGCAATCTCACACTAGATTGTGATAATGTCACAATCTTTTGTTCTTGGTTTGGTACAAGTTCCTCACCTGACAAACCACTAGCTCAGCATCTCCTTTGGCATGAAGGATTTTAACACCTTTATCCTAAGTAACCTTTAATCTAAGTAGCAATGATTCATATTCAACAATCTTGTTGGTGTTGCTAAACTGCAACTTGTATGCATAGGGGAAGATATCTCCTTGAGGAGATATTAAAATAACTCCATCTCCAAAACTAGTTGAAGCATTGTTGCCATCTAATTCTAGAATCCAAATATCATCAGACTTTGATCTTCTTTCAGATTTTTCTTCATCAAGAAGAGAAGATCTTTTTTTATGTGTATTGCACCCTACTAATTCTTCTAATGTCTTACCTGAATTTTTTAGATTGTCACTTGGTAAGATTTCATCTACTAAAATAGAAACATCTTCAGTAGTTAAAAAGTAATTACCCATCCTTAAAGACTCAAACAAAATTTGAGCTTTAGGCACTGATGTTTGGGTGACAATGTACTTTACCTCCTTCATAGGAAGTAGCCTTTACATGATGCCCTTGACAGGGATCCTCACCTCAGATAGGTCCATACTTAATTCTCTACCAATGTCCTTACAAAAATTTCACCCAAGAAGAATGTCGTAGGAGGCTGGAACATCGGCCACCAAGATCGTCATTTTAATTATCTTATCTAGGAAGGTCATAAATACAAATTAAATATCTTTGATTTATCCAAGTAGAGGCACCTATTTGTTTTCCATAGAGAAACATCTCCCAAAGGTCTTAGTCAGTGTGAAACCAAGAGATTCTACCACCTTGGCAGGCATGACATTGTCAGATGTGCTAGAATCAATTATGTAATTGTTTAGCTGATGGCCATTTATCAATAGGGAGACATAAAATAGTTCCAACTTTCTAGGGGCAGTTGGAGGAGTGATCAAAATATTATTTTGGGAAAGTGTGTTCTTTGGGAGAATAGGAGTTACTTTCAAAATATCTTGTCCTATAGGGATGGTTTTATTCTTGACATATTGAACTAACTTATCCAACTGCTTAGGGTTGGATTGCAAGAATTCAAACTCAGACATTTAAATTTTGGTCTTCTTAACATGGTCAATTATATCAAATGATTGAAATGAATTATAAATAGAGGAAGGCATTCCATCAATCTAGTTTTTGTTGGGTGTAGGATTGGTCTGTGAATTTGAAGTAGAAGGTGAAGGAATATTTGAGATACTTACTTTTTTAGTGATCACCGGGTCCTTTGATTGGAAAGACAGTGAATTTCCTCATTTATCAATTGAAATTACTGGTCAAGATTCTTTCCCTATGTTTCTTTAATCCACTTGTTGAGCTTATTGGTTCTGAGAACTGGTAAAAATAACATATGATCCATCAAATGCTTTACCTTTACTTCTGGGTTCATCTTGGTAATTCAGGAAACCAATGTTGGAGTCACTAGCTAATTCTTCTTAGTTCTCTACAAAGATATCAATGACATCTTCTTGGTTCAACTCAGGTTGAAAAGAAAAATCAGATTTAGTTTCAAGATAACCAACTACTGAGTTAGCTGGTGGTACCTCAATGGCAAGCTTCCCTGGTGGGGGAGGAAAGCAGTTTATTTTTCCTTAATTTTTGGTAGCATTGCCCTGATATGATTGGTTTGGAAATGTCCTCCTTGGTATATCATGATAAGAAGGAGCAACAAAAATCCCTTGTGCTATTTGCCTTTTGAGAGCTAGCAATTCATTTGTTAGCTTTTGCACCATCAGATCAATGGTGCCTGTAGAAGAATATTTAAAAGATGAAGAATATTTACCTCTGTTAGGATCTCTTCTTATCTTTCCTACCAAGATAAGGTCATCTTCAACCTAAATGGTTAAATTTGAGTAGTAGCCAGGTCTATGTGGCTAGCTTGCCTCAATAAGAAACTCACTTCAAGAAGCTAAGAATTGATGAAGAATCATTTGAGATTCTCAGGCATAAACTGAGCAATTATGGGAATCTTGTTCCTCAGCTTGTCAAATTTGGCAATAAAGTCTCTCATGGGTTCATGAGGCTCCTTCTTAATTTGTGTAAGCTAAGCTAATAGGGCATATGAATCTTCTACAAGTTTGAACTTGGCCTCAAATTTGGCTTTGAGAGTGTTCTAATCAGTTACTATTTGTGCTTGCAAATGATAAAACCAGTCTGCAGTAGTGCCTTGCAATGTCTCTACAAATATTTTAACTACAATGTCTTCATATTCAACACCTATTACACCATAGATTATGCAAAAATTTGTTATATGTTCATAAGGATGAACCTTCTCATCACCATAGAACTTAGGGAAGTTTTTCCTTAAGCTACGGGGTAACTCATGTAGAGGTGGGATCAGATTCAAGGGACCAAAAGTATTACCCTAGGGGCCTTGGACTACCATGATATGGCTATTGAAAGGAGGGATAATAAATCTCTGTGGGATATATATGGACAAAGCTCTGCTAACAGAGGAAAGAGAAGCTTTGCCTAGTATTGGGGACATAATGTTTATAGGAGGAAAAATCATGGTTCACTAAAGGTGAGTTTGTGGAGGAGAAAGATCAAAGTTATTTCACTGCACAAGCTCAAATATAGGGTCAACAATACATTGATATCTCTGGCTTTGTGTGTATGGTGGGTCTGCTAGAGTGTAAAATGGATATGTAAAATAATTGAAACTACTTCAATTTGAAGCTTGAGGCTTCAAATTTCTTGTTCTTCCCTAGCGGAGTTACCAAAAACTATTGGGTGATTATTTTTTCACCAGCTAACTGACAACAAAATAAGTGTATCAATTATAGCATAAAGATATTTATACAATAAAATAGATGTGGTGGCCATAGCCAAATTGAGACAAATATCTCCTCTCATCAAGGGGAGGTTCCCTATAAACTATAGTATATTATATATATACTAAAAATACACATAGTGGTAAAATCATACCATCCATATCTCTTTTTTAGAGATGATGTTCATAGAATAGAGGAGAATTCTAGTGTTATTAATGAAGGCATTTCTCTTCTTTCAAAAATGGTATTAAGTAAATAGCAAGAATCCTTCCTGGGTAGTATCAGAAATCACAAGAAACCAATGAAAGCACAAAGTCTTTCATTGTCTCTCCTACTGATTAGGACAAAGTAACACAACATGATTAAACGTAGCTCAAATTTTGCACCTAAAACCACAACAGAGTAAAGGATAATGAAGGATAAAGAGAGCTCAAAGTCTCTCTAGTATCCTTTACACAAAACACAGACTGAAGACAATTATGGTAGCACAAAGTCTCCCACATTTAGCTTCAAGACATCTTCCAACTTACTTCCACTTGTTCTACTTGTTTGATTAAATGAACAAGACCGTATTTAGGAAACAAATATAAGAACAATTTCCTAGATGACACAAGCTTATCTCGACACAAAGTTTGAAAGATCACTTGCTTTCTCATTCATTTAACAAAATATGATTAACAATCTGAGCTCAAAGTCTTAAAATTGCCTTTCAATTAGGTATAGCTTCACTTTTGATAATCGAGAGATCCCCCTTATAAAAAATGGGAGTTTGCAATATATAGCATTCCAAGAAAGACTTTGGGTGCTTCTTTTCATGAAAATGGCCCGTACTAAATTGAATGCCTTGAATATCTGGTAAAGGGCCATGCTAGAACAGGTCATCAGCCTTGACTTTGGAATTTTTAATTATCTCAAATGTCCCTTCATCAGCATAGGTTTTCCTATCTTCTTAATGCTACTTACATAGTTGTCCATTCTCCTTTACTCAATGAAGAAAAATAAGACACATCCTTGAATGTTGGTGTTCCCTGATGTTTACCTGGTGGACTATTCCACCTACTAGAAATAACTCCCCTTCAGATATTTCTAAATTTCCTATATTTGTTTCCCCCTTTCTTACCATGTTTTGTCTTTCCTTGGTGATCTGAGATCTCGTGGCTACCTTCTCACTTTCTGCTGGCTCCATCAGCTCCTTTCAGGGTTGGTCACTGAGCTTGTTCTCAGGTCTTTTGAAAACCAATAGTTATTCCATTACCCTAAAATTAATGTCTGTAGAGATGTCATTGGTCACTTTTAACCTCTTTGAACCTTTAATATTGAACTCTTTTGGTTTAAAGGTTTAATGGTTCAATCATTTTGTGAAGGGCTGCGTTTGCTTTTTTTTCTTCTTCGATTGAACCATTTCTTTGAACTTCTTTCTAGAATCTTTTGCTTCTTCCACTCACTCGAAGCTTCCATTTTAAATTTGAACTATTTGAACCCTTTGAACCTTTGAACCATTTCAGTTCCAGGTTCAATGGTTCAATGGTTCATTCTCTTTCTTTGAAGCCTTTTATTCTCTAAGTCTATCGATCTTATTGAACTCATTGAACCTTGAACCTTTTGAACCATTTTGGTTCAAGGTTCAACAGTTCAATGATTCAATCTTATTTCTTTGATTTATTTGAATCTTTGAACTCTCTAGTTTTCTAAGTCTATCTAAGTCTTTTGAACCTTTGAACTCGTTGAACCTTTGAACTCTTTTTGGTTCAAGGTTCAACGGTTCAACAATTCAACAATTCAATCTTCGCTCTTTGATTCCTTCTTTTCTTTAAGTCTTTCAGACTTATTGAACTCATTTAAACCTGAACCTTTTGAACCATTTTGGTTCAAGTTTAAATGGTTTAATGATTCAATGTTAACTCTTTGAAGCCTTCTTTTCTTTAAGTCCACCGAAGTCATTGAACCTTTGAACTAGTTGAACCTTTGAACCTTGCAGAGGCGGGGATCAATAGTTCAATGGTTCATAGTGGTTCATTCTAATTTTTTGAATCCCAACATTAAGTCTTTTGATTGAACTTCAACATTGAACCATCCTCAAAACACTAAGGAAAAGCCTTAAGTGTTTTGAACTTCCTTTGAAGAAAGCTTGCCTGTTGAACCTGTGACTTCCTTAGCTGAAAAGGCTTAAATATTTGAAAAACTCAACTGTTCAAAATTTTTTGAAAGAAAGAGAGCATTTTGGCCTGCAGGACCAAAATGGTTGGTATTTTGTCCATAAAAACAAGTGACAGATTTTGGGAACAACAAGGACTAAGGGATGATGTCATAATTTAATTAATTTACATTTTTTTCTTATGTCATATTTCACAATTTTAAAATTTATTTTAGAGGTCCATTTTTAATTAAAATTTCCCCTAATGAATTATGTTATTTCAAAGATGAAATATGTTTTAATCATGTGAAAAAAATTTAATGAATATTTCTCATTATCCTAATCTTCTATCCAACATGGTTGTTCTACTTCATACAAAGGTTGAGATAGTGGGTATAAAACCAATTTCTTTGTGGTGTTTCCATTCAAGATCAACATGTTCCCTAATATACAATAAATAAATGCATTAGATGCAGCTAAACATGGTAGTAATAAAATAAGAGGGTATCCTCCTAAGTTATATTTTGATTTTAATATGATAAAGTTATTCAGGTATTCCCATGAACCCATGTTAATGATTAGGTCTTCTAAAACCCCTTTTGGTTTAATTATTGATCTATCTTCTATATATAGAATGGTGGGAATTTGGAAAACACCTTTAAGGCCATATTTTTTTGTTATTTCCTCAATAATTAAATTATTATATATTGGAATTAGAATGACTGAGGGGGGGGGGTGAATCAGTCTTCAAAAAATTTCATTTAAGCATTCATGAACCATTCAAAAAACATGTAGATCTAGCAAGCATAAGTAATTATCCACATAAGCATGAAACAAAACAAAAAATAAAATATGTGGGAAAAAATAAAGGGGAACAAAACCCAATAATATATTCAAATGGACTACAGTCCTATAAGACCAAAAAAAAATTAGTGAAGCACGAAATCCACATGGAGCACCAACCCCAATTAGCCAAACACCTACTCGACTAGGCTTTAACAAGAACCCACTTACAAGAAAGCACAAAACCCTTAGATGAATTAGCACCAAATTATCCAACTAATTTTTTTTATCACCTTCAAATCACTATGTTTCTCAACCAATATATGATAACCACCTCTTCATCTCTTCACACTGTTATCCCTCTCAAACTACCTTCTAGGCTTCTTCGCTCAACTAGGTCTATTCAAGACTATTAGGTTATATGAACTTGATAATCATATGAAAAAAAAACTATTATATCTTCATTAACAATCATATACACTCCTATGATGGTTTATAAGACCTCCTTTTACTCAATAATGTGTTATTTAATCTGCATACCCTCTTATTTCTCAAATAGGCCTAAAACTACCTTGTATATATACCATTCCTTGTTCATATACCACTTAGTCAAAAAAACACCCTTAAACTCTTAGTTTGGACATATAATAGGTCTTAGGACATATTTTTTACATGAATCAACTAATCTTTGAGTCCCTTTTTGGTCTGTCATGACTCAATTAGGCCTTGTTTTCCTTTTAGGTCTCATGGAGACCTATTAGTCCTTCTTAGACACATGTTCTACTCTTTGGAAAAATTTAAAACTAAAAAAATGGTAGGAAAATATAATTTAATAATAAAATAGACACTCATTTAATCCATATAGTCTCAAAAATACATTTTATAATAAATCACTAATTTAAACCCCTCATTAGTACTCAATCCTATTAGGCCTGTGTACACCAAAAATAAGCCTTTCAATAGTGAATCTCAAAATCACTTAAGCCACTCAAGTTTTATCAAAAAATTATATATATAGAGTCTACATGACCTAAAAAATATCACCATATGAATTATACACTTCCACTTAGGGCATAGAGTCTCAAAAACACCTCTGTAACTCACTCAGAATTACCAATTTTCCTCAAAGACCAGTCATGGTGACTCAAACCACCAACACTTGTATAGAAATTTTTAATGAATTATTATGAATTTATATTATACTATTAAAAATAAAAAAATCTTTAAATATAAACAACATATGGTTTAGTGGTAACTATTGGTCTATGTAAGACCAAATTGTTGACCTCACTACACACAGACCTTACCAAGCCAGACAAGCCATTTTGGCTTCATCATTTTAACCACTATACCTAAATTCCAATATTTATACCAAGCATGAATAGGAAATAAAATTCCCAAAAAACATATCCATGCACTTGGTTTCATCATTCTATCATGATAACACATTCTTATTCATCTTCTCATTGATGACTGGCTTTTTCACTGTTTGCATCCTTAGGCCTATTAGTGATTAGCTAATTTAGATGATCAGTTTAGAATACTTGAGGTATATAAAATATATATATAAATTCATGGAAATGAAACATGAATCTTTACCTTATCCCTCCATCCATTTTCTTACTATATCCAATGCAACTTTTGACTTCTACAATTACTTCTTTAGAAACAAGATTGTAACTCAACATTCTCTTTCCTCTCTATAATCAATACCACCTAAAGGTACCTGGTAGAATCCAATAAAAGATAAAATATATTACCTAATCAATTCAATCCATCCTGAGCACTTTTGAGCAATATATTCAACATCAAGTCTTTATTAGGGTTCTAAGAGGGTTTAAACTTATTTCCACTCTTAACAATAGTTCATAAAGCATATCCTCTCAATCCAAAAAATAATGCCTATAATTTTGAGCTAGGAACCTTACCAATATACCATGAATTTATTAAGTTATAATTCAAACTTTTGATGATCTAATGAGGATAATAAAATCCTTCTCAGGTTGGGAACCCTTCATTTTGAGTACTCGAGAGACCTTCAAATAACTTTTCATGCCTTGTCCTTCAAACTACAACCTTAAAATGCATGGAAAAACTTGAAACAACATACCTCACCTCTAATTCTCAAACACCTTGGAATATGATCATGACTCCTCATTATGCCACACTCTCTCTCTTTTTTCTTTAGACCTTGACCTGTAAACCACATTAGGCCTCAAAATTGACCTTCATGCCTCTTTTCATGAACTCTCCATCTCACTCACATACTCAAGAAACCTATATCATGCTTAAACACTAATATACATCCTGCACATGCCTTGATAAAAGATCATGATACCTCATTAGGTTAGGGAGGGTCTAGAAGAGGTTTAGATGTAGATTGATCTGAAGTTCCTACCCCTATAGGCTTACCTTGAAACTCTCATGAGTGTTCCAATGTATCACACATATTCTCAAACAACCTCATATAACCTCTTATTCTTGTGTGCACTCATCTCACCAAGACATAATTCTCAAACCTTATCATAAGGTCTCTTCATGCCATGACTAGGCTTAGGATACTTAAGTATTTGACCTCAAAGACTTGTAACTTCATGTATTTATCAACAATGGAAACAAGACAAAAACACTCATAACCTCTACAGTACTCTCTTTCACACTACATACCTTTAATGCTTATAATCTTGTCACAACACACACTATCAACTAGCCTTGCTCACACCAACACTCTTTCAGACCTATTTATCATCATCCCTTCACAAGAACCTTTAATAACAATACTAAAAACTTCAAGATGACTTGAATCTTAACATCAACCTTCACATCAAATAATATAAAAGATAATTCTCAACAATATCTCCTTGTCATATCATGCACATACCTCTTCATGTCATGACTAAAATCATGACTAGGCTTCTTATGCAACTTGAAATCAATGACTTGTACCTTCATGAAACCATAAGACATAGTTGCCTTCAAATTCTCTCTTTCCTTCAAATTCTTTTTTGCCTTCAAATTATCTCTTGCCTACAAATTCATCTTATCACATGGCTTCCTTGACACATCGAAATCACAAGCTCATACCTCAAATATCACTCACCATGCATATTTACCAGATGCAACTTGACATCAATGACATCAAAATTGACATAAATTAAAACACTTCTCAACAAACTCCCCCTTTGTCATTAATGGTAAACACACTACAACCTAATCAATCTCATCTCCCCCATTCTGGTCTTTTTCCCCCTTTGACATTAATGACAAAGGGTCTTCCTCAAACTATAATATGATTAATGGACCTCAATACATCATGATTATTATGAATTATACCTTAATGACACTAGATGATTACCACTCTTATAAATTGATCATTCTCTCAAAATTGGCTCTTTTCTCAAATAAACATGATCACATCTACAACATCTGAAATCATACCTTTTTGCCAAAAAAAAAAACTCAACACATAGAATATGAAACACTATAAGAACACAATATCCATTAATCCATGTACAGCTCCTTCAAATGAACTCAGATCATAAGACCACTCACCTTATCCTTGACATGACTAATATGACTCAAGCCTTTGATCACACACTAGGCCACCATATTATTGACATCAATTAAAGAATTATGGACTCTCCCTTTGTCTTCACTGCTTGAGCTCACCACATGAGTCATTAGGACTCTCAAAAAATCCTCATCTTCCTTCAAATTAACTTGATATCAATACCACTTCTCAACACATATCAAGCTCAGTCAAAATTCTTAAACATGTCTTCATGATAGCTACCAAGATTTTACTTAGTAATGATTATATCCATGAATACTAATGGAGTCACCACTTACCATAGGGCACTAAAAGAACACAAAATTATCATATTCCTATATCTCCATGCTCTCATCAGTTTGATGATCCTTTAGGATCATTTTAGGCTTGATTAGCCTCTTTGACTTGGCCTCTTCATCATCCATATGGTCAATAATTTGAGCTGATAACGAACACTCTTGATACTCTTCAACATATATTTTATGCTCTACCATAGAAAATAGTCTACTTTGGATTTTAGACTAATTATACTGATTAGGACTAAGCTTGACTATATTTGGCTTTCACACCTTGATTTATCTTCTTTCTTAAATTCTAGGAGCTTGAATCTTCTTGTTATTTCTTGATGATTCATGATAATAGAATCTTACAATATGACTAATGTTAATATAGTTATATCAAACAACATCACTCATATATCTTGACTGATGTGAACTATGACTCCTTTTATAGTTCTATGAGTACTCATTCTTGGAGGGTCTTCTAGACTCTCTTTCTCTATGACCAAATTAACTACATGAGAAATAATAACCATTTAATGAATATACATACCTTATAGCATTATACTATCTAACATAATTCATATTATTCTTGAGGTTGACCTTTTTATTCACATTATCATTCTCCTTGTTCTCCTTTTGATCTACTTTGAAACCAAGACTTGCCTTATCATTGATAGACTTTTGACTACTCAAAATGTCATCTATAGCCCTAGTGCTCTTTTCAAACTTCTCATAGGTATTCATATTTATAGATGCTTGATCTAATTCTAACTTTAAGGACTCCATTTCTGATTCATACCTAGAGCATTTTTCTTCCTTAGATTTTAGGCTAGCACTAACTATCTCCATCTAAGATTCAATCTAATTGATGATCTCATCATACTTCTTGGATGTTTTACTCAATATATCCTCAAACAAACTAATATGATCTTCATAATCCTTAACTAATGACTTCAATTTATGAATCTTCCTTCTTTGGAACTTCAACTCCTCTATAACACTCACCAATTCTACCTCAAGGTTCACTTCAGCCTCTTCTTCATCTAATTCTTCATCATCTATAAGTCCTTTCCATTTTGAGTAACCCTTAATTGTGTATTTATATATCCATGAATAAGGTTTCATTGTTATCATGATCATTACTATCATCACCACTGTCAGATGAACTTGTGTCACTTACATTAGATGAGTTATTATATACTTTGGTATATAAACTTATCTTATTCTTGAATGACCATTTATTGCCCTCATACTTACTAAAATCATTCTTGTTTTTGTTAGTCTTATATACCTTCTTATCATCACCATGATTTTCATTATGTTCTTCATCATGTTCAGTATTATCATTATTAGGACACTTTGTAGACACTAGAAATCCATACACTATGGATCTAGGTATCACATTACCCTTTAAACCACCCCTTAAACCCCTTTTGATTTATATTATTTATTAAATTACCTCTTGCACCTATTTAACCCTTTAGATAATTTAATTATTTAAATAAATTAATTAATTCCTATTTTCACCTCACATACCCAAACCCATGGCTAACCTATTGACACTTAGCCTAGAGACCATTCCTACCTTGGCATTTAATGCCCTAACCACCTATACTTATTCCTTATGCATCTTCATTCCCCTTTAAATAGTCTCAGACCATTTCCCAATTCCTTAATCCACCAATCATTAGTAAAAATGGCTAATTTTAGCCATTTTTACCTCTTCTCCCTAATCATTGATGGTTGAACCTTGATCGATGGTATTTGACTTAGACCGTTGATGATTACATAATGTAACTCCAAGACCTGTTCTCAAGAGGATGAATCATAGAGGATAGAATAGGACATTCAAAGAAAATAATAATCAAATCTTAGTGAACAGAGCCAAACTAAAACTAGATAGAGACCAAGGAGGCACTTTCACATTCTCAACACTAAGGATTCAAGTACTGTTACTCTATCCGAGTTGCTCCAGATTCCTAAGTGGCTCCTTTTCAGCTTTAGGACTTTTCCATGCCATAAAGTACCAAATATAAGTATTCTACAATATTTTTTAGTTAAGTTATTTAGTTTTAATAGCTTAGATCATGTACCTACTTCTAACCTCTCCGGTGTTGGAGTTCTACAACTCCAAACACCCTTCTCTCCACCAAGAACCCTCTAACTACTCTCAACCATTTTAAATATTAATCCCTTAACCTTGAGACCTATAAGACCTTACCTCTACTCTCACAACCCTTTAAAAACCCTAAAATGACCTATATAACTCCTCTACTACTTACTCATAATCACTTCCTCACCCAAATCTGAGACTATCAAACCCATAGTGACCATCGACCATCACCTTCAATGGTTAGGGGTTATTTGTCAATTAGTGACATCATATCCTAACCACCAATGGTCACTATATAAATAATTTTAACCAAAATAACAAGCATTTATCAACCACAAACCTCAACCAAAACCCATAATTTCTTGACCTCTGCCACTACACAGAATCAACAACAACAACCCGACCACACCTAAACCATACCTTGATGGTTTAGCATTTCTTTTAATGTTATTTTTTTAAGACACATTATTTATTGAAAATAATTTATTTATTTTTATTAATTACTTTCATTTATGTTATACAATATTTTTTAACAGGAACGTTCTTACCATTAACTTGTCTAAAGGTGGATTGATAGCCTCCAAGGAAGTCTTGTACTTCTTGGATCTAGCTCACACTAGGCAATCCACCCACCTACCTTATTAATAAATCATTTTGTAGTTATTTTATTATCTATATGTCATCCTCCCAAGCCAAATAGGAGTATTCCACAACCTTCTATATTTGTATAGTGCAAACCACATCTAGGTAATTTTACCTCACCCTTCTTTAAGTTTTACTCTCTTCTAAAGAAAAATAAATGAAAAAATAGTGAAACATTTTGGCACACTAGGTGGGACCTAGTTACATCTATGTCATTTTATTCTTATTTTATTCTCATTTAAATAAACTAAAAAATTTATTTTGGGTATAAAATTAACCTTTCATACGTTTTTTTCTTGCATAATTAGCTCACATAGCTTAATTAATCAGGTAAACTAATCGTAGCCTCATTTATTTGCACATAAAAGACCAAACCACTAACACCAAATCAAACATCATAACACTTGACATAAGGCCTAATTAGGATTTCACCACTTAATGGTAA
Organism: Torreya grandis; assembly: GCA_037957365.1. NCBI lineage: Eukaryota > Viridiplantae > Streptophyta > Pinopsida > Cupressales > Taxaceae > Torreya > Torreya grandis. Next base: position 1,508,192 of record JARHVA010003490.1, read on the forward strand.
ACCTTCATCCTTGTCTATCCCACTTGGATGTCATTACCAAGGGGAGAAACCAAAACTCAGTTCTCTAATTGAGTATAATCTCTGGCATTTGATATATCTTGCTAAGCAACTGAAACCCTTATCACTACAGTGTGTGAAGTGAGGGGGTAGGCACTAATATCAATCCATGTATCAATTCCAATATAGATAATTTTGAGTTCCTAAACTACCTGAAACCAACCATAGACTTATATTCTAGTACTTCTTTCAACAACCAAGTTGGGTTACACATTTCTTAAAACTTAAGGCATACGCCACAAGAGAGACAAAAATAAACTTAGGATTTAACGTGCTTTAGTGTGTGTTTTATATTATTTGGATTTTATTATGTTCTCTTTGTTTGATTTATGAGGAATCTAACTCCCTTTGGAAATCTTACACCTCCTTACCTTCAACCACCTCATCTCCATTACTATGTTTAATAGAGAGCCCACCCATATTTTTGGTTGGAGATCCTAGTTTTGTTAGACTCCTAGATGATAACCCTCTTGCCTTAAGGTTTTACCTTACATTATGAGCCACTTGTGCTCCCAAACTTACCTAAAATAAACCTAACCTTATCTACAATTAACCCAACCTCACCTATGATTAGCTTAACCTCACCTATGATTAACTTAACCTTACCTATGATTATCCTAACCTCACCTACAATCAACCCAACCTCACTTATAGCCAACACAATCTTTCCTACAATCAATCTAAATTTAAATAAAACCAACCATTGACCTATCAACAACCATTTAATCATCATCACAACCAATCAACAACCTTTTGACACCTATTTGACCATTGTCATAACCCACCTCAACTACTCCTATCTCAACGTCACCAATATTTGGGTTATCAACCCCAACCACCATATCAACTACCTCAATCTCATCAAATTTTAGACTACCTACCCCAACCATCATATCAATTATCTAAACCCACTTTGGGATAACCCTCTTTATCTCAAAATCAAGATTTGGTCTATCCCCTTAGCCAACCAACCAATAACTATCAACCTACCTTACCCATATTATCAACCATACCAACCTTATCAAATAAAACCAACAACACCTTTCAACCCCATAAATTTTATCAAACCTACCCAAGCTATCAAACCAACCCACCTTATCAACCTTACCTAACCTATTAAACCAACCCACCTTATCAACCTTACCCAACTTATCAAACCAACAAATCTTATCAAACCTACCCAACCTATCAAATTCAACAACCATGTCAAAACAACTAACTTCATAAAACCAACTAATTATCTTGCAACCTCAAGATCCATTGGTGTACCCCCTACTTAGGTAGTATACCCCACTGGGGGAATCATATACCTCAATTCTAGACAAAATTTTAAGGGCTCATATTATTAAACTTACTTAAATCAAACCCATCAATCATTGCCTTCCAAAACCAATTTGGTTTATAGAGAATGAGTTTTGGGCTTATCATCACACAAATGGGCATGTGGTAAATAGATGTGGGTTTTTAAAGATGTTTGTCCAAAACCTTATCAATTAAAAGGAGGTTAGAAAAGGATATTCTTTATGTTCACCCCAACATAGCCTTGAATGTTTTCAATCAATCCATCATTGGACCCTTTTTTGCACCTATTGTTGTCTTAACCAATAATCAAAACCATCACCATAATGAGGTAACTTCATTAGATTTGGTCCTTAATGAGCCTATAACTAAGGAAACCATAATTGAAACCCTAACTAATCTACTTCTTGACTAAGTGAAACTTTCTAAACTTCCTTTTGCCATCATCACTAAGGAAGAATCAAACTTAACCCAACCACTTTTTGACAAAGTATAACCTTCTCAACTTTCCTTCAAAACCATAATTAAGAAAACCAACCTACATCTTCCACTTCCCCTTTTAGTGGATCAACTTCTAGCCAACATACCTCCACCACTTCCTCTTTTAGTGGATCAAACTTCAACCTAACCCAACCTACTTCTTCCACTTACCATTTTAGTGGATCAACCTCCAACCAACCTACATCTTCCACCTCCCCTTTTAGTGAAGCCAACCTAAACTCAAAACACCTCACCTATAACCAATCCAACCTCACCTCAAACCAACCTAACCTCAACTATAACTAAATTAGCCTAATTCCTCTATAACCTACTCATTTTCATCTACTTAATGATAGTCATATAAAATACAAAAATTGGTAACTTGAGCATGGCTAATGACACCCAACCCATAGGTACCTCTTGCTTTCTCTCATGACTTTCATAGGTTTATTTTCATTGATTCCCAATCATTTTTAGCCTTCTAGACTTAACCCTAGTTGAGCCAAGACCCTCTTTTCATGACCAATCCATCCCTCCAAGTTGCATCTGCTTAGGATAATAATGCCACACTAGGATAATAGCACCAATGTCAATACTATCTACTTTTGGTGCTATTGTATAAACTCATCTCTAGCCTTAATGGCCAATTCCTTCTAGTTCCCCATCGTTCTTCTTGTTGACATAACATAAGAAAATACAATCCATGACCAATAGATCCTTATAAAATCCCATTCAAAGATCATTTAGAAAGGGTTGGTAAATATTATCAAGTAAGGAAAAATACAAGTGAAACCACTCATGCAATCTTCCCTATTCTCTACATACACCATCCAATACAATCCTAAGTACATCTAAATCTTCGCATCAGTCCCTAGCCATCTTCAAGTACATCTAGTCTAGCATTTATTACATTTACATATCACAATTACACTAAGCACTTTTAAAGGGATAACTACATATGGTTTGATCCCTCTTTAGAGTATTAGTATGCAATAAGTGTACCCACACATGGGGTGTGAAGCATGTCCAGTGCATCTTACACACACTAACCTATTTTTCTATTTTCAAAAGTTTTGTTCAAGTGCATTGAAGACATAAAAACAATGAAAATCAGCTCTATAGAGAGCACTACTAACAGTAAGGCCTAAAAAATTTAGACAATGTCACATAAACCTGCTAAACAAAACCCATAAAGCTTATCTACTTAGGACAACAACACTAGATAAGGACTACAACACTGGTTCCACTCCCTTCCACTTTTAGCACTCTTATCCAATCAAAAAATGAAAGTTAGAATCCTATTTATGATAGTGTCCTAGGCCTACATAGTGAATATTAGACCCTGTCTCAGTCAGATCAGCAAAGTTTAAGCTAAGTCTTATTTTCTTCCTTTTATTACTATTTTTAGAAAATATCTAATTATAAATAAATTTCACAAATTAGTAGCTTATTTATTACATATTATTTACTAATTTATCAATCTAGACCCTTTAACTAAATTAGGAATAAAACCCCAATATTCTTAAAATTGTTAAAACATTTGGTGAACCCAACTTACTTTGTTTGTGCACAAAAACCCTAGAAACCCTAGGGTAAAATTCTTATTGATTTTTCCAATAAATTTTTGAATTTTTACATGAATATTTAAATCAGAAATTCATGTCAAATTTTAAAATTTAGTATTAAATTTTAAAGTTTAATTTTCTAGTAATTTTCCAATCATTTTGTAAATTTTTACTAGCATATTTAAATCAAAAAATCCATTCAAATTTCAAAATTCTATAGTAATTGTCAAAATATTTATTTTTTTCCAAACCCTAGTTACATTTACTAGGTCTTGTTAAATCACTATTTTTTCAATAGTTTTTTGAAATTTTAGTTTCATATCTAACTCAGAAATTCATTTTCAATTTCAAAATTTCATAGTACATTTTCAAAATAATTATATGTCAAACCCTAGTTGTATATACTAGCTCCTATTCACTTCTTGAGGTATCACCTTACATGTTTGTTAGCTCTGTATCCTTTTTATGCACATTCTAGTTCCTTGTTTAGATTATATCTAATTAATATTTTCTACTATTATCCATGTTGTTTTCCTTATGCCACCTAAGTTCCTTGCATCTCTTCTTTTGAGATAAAGTGAAAGACTTAGTGGCAATCCTCCTGAATTCACATATATTCCTTCAACTCAACCATATATTATGGATAAATAACTAGTTCAAACTCTAGTTATGGATTATACACATCTAGATTACTCCAATTTCAATGAGAATGATTCAAATAATGAGTAATATAAGAATACCAATGTTGATCTACAGATCGATGCTCATACTCCACCACATTGGACTACTGATCCACTTCCACCCATTGTTAATAATGAAGTTATAATCAACAAATATTTGATCTTCCAAAGTTTTAGAGAAATACTTAGGGAACAAACTCAAGATCATACTCTTATATTATAATTTCTCATGGAAATCAAAAAGGCTAAACAAGTTGAGTTTTCCATTCCTATAAAGCAGCCAGTTATAAATGACACTATGAGGGCCACTATATCTCAACAACCCCCTATAGTATCTCAACCTACCTCTATGTCACTAGTTATATCTAGTACATCTCTATCTCCTAATGTATCAGCCCTTGCGTAAGAGATAATATCTCTTTAATCCAAGGTGTTACATCTTGAGCAAGGTGACACTAGACCTACGCAAGATTTAGATTCTTTTGCTCTTCTGCATACACCATTGGCACATCACATTGCTTTTACACCCTTTCCACAAGGTTTTGTTCAACCCAAGATTACTCTATATTATGTCAAGGGTCATCTAGAGACACACTTGAGAGATTTTCACTCAGTATGCTTGGATTATGTACCCAATGATCGAGTACTTACCAATTTATTTCCATGAAACCTAAAGGATTATGCTTTACAATGGTTCTATAGTTTACCAAATTAGTTATTCAATGCATTTAATCTTCTACCTGACATGTTCCTATCTCATTTTAGCATTAACATTGGTGATAAGGTTTCATATGCTCAATTTGCACAACAAAAACAAAGGTCAAATGAGCATCTCATATATTATGTTCTTTGATATAAGACTATCTTGGCTAAGATGACTAGCCCCATGGCCAATAAAGAGTTAAAATATCTCTTCAAATAGAGTCTTCTACCTATCTTGCATGAATCAATTATGTTCAAAAGATTATCTTCCTTCACTAAATTATGTCACACACTAAAGGAAATAGACGTCAAGTTACTTTCAATGGGCAAACTCAAGTACACAAGTATCACAAACACAACAAACAAGAGTAATAACAAAGTCCCATACAAGGTAAAGGTCAATGATAACAAGAGTTAGAATCAACTATAGTTAATGTAGCTTTAAAGCCCCCTCAGTGATTGGTTTTATTAGCACCTCCTTGGCATACATTTACCAATCTACCAGTTTCTCCAACTAGAGTTTTACAATAGGTATTAGATTGTAACATCTTATCTCTCCCTCTTATTTGGTAAGTTGACCCAACAAAGCCTATTCTATGGGGATATAATTAGCATGCATTTTGTGATTTTCATAGGGCACCAGGGCATACAAAAAATAGATGCATTAGTTTGAGACATAAGATACAAGATTTAACAGATGGAAATCATATTGATATTGGCACTTCAGTTGAGCCTCCTTAGGCAAAGCAAACATAGGATAAAGTATTTAAAATCTTTTCAAATCATTTTACACAACATTCCAAATAGGAGATAGGGGACACATCATGGGTTCACCATGCATATCATACACATCCACCACTAGATACATATAAGGTACCTTTAGTTGAGACACATCCTTTGAGCAACATGATTGGTATATATAATTCTAGAGTTCCATATAGACCTTCCATCTCCTTCTCAGAGCAAGAGATCATTGAGGATGATTCTGATTATCATGCACTCTTTATTATATCTTACATTCATAATCATCCTACTCATAGTGTTCTTATCGATAATGGATCTAGTGTAAACATGTGCACTATGACATTACTACAGCATTTTAGATATTTAAACTAGGATATTACCCCAATGAACATAATTGCCAATGGATTCAGTGAGCATATACAAAGTTCATTAGGTGAGATTGTACTTCCTTTATAGGTTGGTCCAATACATGTGGCCACACCATTCACTATTGTTCCTAGTGTAGGACTTTTTTCCATGTTACTTGGTTGACCATGGATTCAAAAACTTTAATTAGTACCTTCTATAGTTCAAAGATGCATGAAATTCATTCATGCTAATCAAGTTGTTATAGTTGGTGGAGTTCCATATCAGTTACCACTCCCCCCTTCAATGCCATATATTATTTTGTAGTCACTAATTTTATTTTTGCCACCAGTTATAGTTCCTCATGTAGTTTTGATTTAGACACAATTGAGGCATCCATCACCAACACAAAGTGTTCATACACCTCCACTGATTTAAGATTCCAAATATCTTCTAGCTACAGTGTTCACACCTAGGGCAGTATCATTGAGATCTCATGCATATAATCATATAACACATGTTTAGAGAGCTTATCCTACTACCAGATGGGTCCCTAAGAACCCTATAATTGCATCCACTTATCAGAGTCATAGGGGGACCCCATAATCAATTTCTACTTTAGATATTTTAGATCATTTACAACATATACAACTCTCAGAGCCATAGTCTCAGCATTTTCATTATGCTTCATGATCATGCACAATTCCTCTCCTTGATAAAGGATACCATGATAGGGAGTCTCCCATGAGACTCATCAGTTAGTATCATCTTTTCCTAGCTTACTTGTACACAATTTTTTTAGTATTACTTGTACATAGTTTTTATTTATTGATTTTACATAGCTTAAAAACATTCAAAAGTTCAAAAACAATACAAAATTTCAAAATATAAAAACATTTAAATCATATAAAAATACCAAAAATATTTTGATTGTATGCATTATCCATGCTTTATAGTTTTATTATCATGTTAGAATTACATTTATTGTTCTATGCTATTGTTTGTCAATATATCTACATTACTATGATTCACTTGAACTTGTTTGAGTGTGTGCAGTGATATCCAACTCTTTGGTTACTTCACTCTACCCATTGAGGGGGAATCCTACTTCTTCATCGAGACATACATTGATATATACATACCCACTCATTCCTACACCACACACTATAGTTATCATGTTGACGTACATTACTTACTTGATTACATAGATTATTCTATCGACACTCATTAGTATTTAGCACTTATGTATTTCTTTACATATACCTAGTCTTGTACTAACATGTCTTGCATACTTTCAATCTTGATTTTATTAGTTAGATGTTCTTGTATCTTCTATTTCCTTACATGATTTCTTTTCTTACTTAGCATAGCTAGATTGTTTTCATTTTCTTAGTTCTTGTTTATTTCTAGTATGTTACTTAGGACATTTTCCAATGTTCTTTACCTGTACTCCTCTATGTGATTATGATTTCCATGCCAACTTGCTTATTTCAACTATATGTGTATGTGGAATTTGAACATGCTTTGTATGCTTGATTTATAGTTTGAGTGACATGTACCCATGTCCCTTGTTTGCTTGGCCCCTTAGCCACTCTTGTACACTTCTTGTTGCTTTCCTTATGTGCTTGTTTCTTGATTACTTTTGATTGATTACAATGCCATGATCCATATAATGTATTATTCATGTTTTCTTGGATGCCATGATGGACATCATGCTACATCCCTATAACTAACAACTAACCAGACTTTAAATTCTAATTTAGTACTTTTACACATGTTATTACATTGCTATATCTATTTAGGCATACCCCTATTGATCTAACAATATCTCACTACAACCCATGCTATATCTTGTTGATTATCATTGCTATATAATGTATCCATGTAACATGACACACTTTCAAGGATATTTCTTATGAGGGTAGTCATTTTAGGGTCTCCATTCCTATAATTAAAAGAGGGGGAAAAAAATGAGGGTTTTGTTATAGAGATCATAGCTCTTATCAACTAAAAAAATCTAGTTTTAGAACACCCAGAATAGTAACCAGAAATCAAACTAGTCAGAATAAACCAGGTAGATAATCAAGAATCTAGAATAGTCATCAGATTTGGCCCAAGATAATAGTGTCAAGATTGGACTATATCACTGGTGGTGTTACTATCCCTTTCTAATGCTCATGTCTAAATATATGTAAAAAAACAAATTTTCTAGAAATAAATAGAAAGGTAAGATTAATTATAGTTTTGTCAACTATAGTTCAAACCAGAATTAGTAGTTTCAATATAATTTTGCTCAAAAAATCTAGATATAGGGGGCATCATATGTGACATGATGGATCTCACTTCCATTTTTAGATAGGGTAGTTGGTACAACTTTTAGATTAGAATCCATGTTTTAGACACTAGTGATTAGGGGTAATGTACATTGCACATTTGTTTTATTTCTTTTTGAGTTCAACATTACCAAGGCATTATTAGTAGTTGCATGCCTTACTCTTTATACAGGTGGTTGGCATAATTTTGGTTTGGCTTATATATAACCCTAACTTCTAAGTTACAAAGTGGCTTCTACATAAGCTAGATTCTTAGTTTTAGAGTGGCTTTTATATAAGCCTAATATCCATCTTTTGGAATGGCTAAGAGTGGCCTAGTTTCTAGTATAGATTCAACTATCCACACCAACATTGTCAGATCATAGTACATTCATCAGATTTAGGATCCATATTATATGACACACATTCCATATCAGTATTAGTTTACAACTTCACTTCATGGGGCAATGATGGAGCAAAAATATTAGCTATACTTTGTATTCTTAAACCACCTATTTAGAGGGATTGGGCACATAGTCTAAACATTGATCAAAACATGCATGTCCACCTAGCTTCACTTAGTGGGTGATGATGGAGCCAAAGGTCTAACCTTTGCATTCTTGAGCCACTTTTGGGGAATTGAGCACTCAAATTCATTCATGATATTACTCTTTCTACAATACACATCCAACATCACTCAGCATCACAACATGTTTTATATTGGTTCACATACCTGGTGAGGTGTATTCATTCCTTTTTATTCCTCTTTATCTTTTACCCAGCTTTGTACATTCTTATTTTAGATATAAAATATCTAATAAGAAATTATATACTTTTGTTTTCACTTGAAAATTGACACTCCATGGCATTCTCTCTCTATGCACACCTATCATCACACAACTTCATGGGCTTCACCCTTGTAGGTAATTTCATGTATGATTTCTATTTTTCTTTATCCTAGTATTTCTTTTTTTTCATCACTAAAATAAAGGGGGGGGGGGGAATGTAGTCATTTAAAATGTAAAAAATGGTAACTTAAGAAAGGCCAATGACACCCACCCCATAGGTCCTTCTTGCTTGCTCTTATGACCCTAATAATCTTGTTTTCACCGATTCCTAGCCATTTTTAGCCTTTTAGACTTGACCCTAGCTGAGATAGGACCCTCTTTTCATAACCAATCCATCCCCCTAGGTCCTATCTACTTAGGATAATAACACCACACTAGGATAATAACACCAATGCCACTCTTATCTAGTTTCAATGATGTTGTCCAAGCTCATTTTTGACTCCAATAGTTAATTCCTTCTAGTTCCCCATCCTTCTCTTTATTGGCCTAATGTGATAAAATTATGACCAATAGATCACTATAAAATCCCATTCAAAGATCATTTGGAAAGGGTTAGAAAATACTATCAAGCAAGCATGAATACAAGTGAAACCACTCAAGAAATCTTCCCTATTCTTTGCATACAACCATCTAGTATAGTCCTAAGCACATCTAAATCTTTGCATTAGTCCCTAGCCATCCTCAAGTACATCCACTCTATCATTTATTGCATTCTCATATCATTATTTCACCAAGCACTTTTAAATGGAGAACTACATATGGCTTGATCCCTCTTCAAAGTATTGGTATGTAGGTAGCATGTCCACACATGGGATGTGAAACATGTATAGTGCATCTTACACACACTAACCCATTTTCCCTATTTAATAATTTTTTTTAAAGTGCATTGAAGGCATAGAAATAAATAAAATCATATCTATAAGGAGTACTACTGACAATGAGTCCTCAAAAATTTAGAGACATTGTGACACAGACCTACTAAACAAAACCTAGAAAGTTTATCTACTCAGGACAATAGTGCCAAGCAAAGACTATAGTGTTAGTGCCACTCTTATATAATCAAAAAACAAAATCCAAAATCCTATTTAGAATAGTGTCCTAGGCTTGCATAGTGAATATCTAACCCTATCTTAGTTGGATTAGCACAATTTAAGCTAACTCTTATTTTCTTCCTTTTATTACTGTTTTAAAAAAATCTTTAATTATAAATAAATTTCAAAAATTAGTATATTATTCATTTCATATTATTTAATAATTTATCAATCCAAACCCATTAACTAAATTAAGAATAAAACTCCAATATTCTCAAAATTATTAAAACACCTCACCAATCAAACCAAACAATGAGAAAACTAAACCAACAAACCAAATCAACCATCTAGACTATCTCCTTCAACCAATCAAACCAACATCTAAACAAAATAAATCAACCACAATCAACCAAAATTTTGATCCAACTCTAACCAACTCATCCATTAACCCAAACCAAAATCAACCCTTCATTTAAGATTTCTTAAATCTCAGCCACCTTTTTATCCAAGCTACCCACACCATACCGAAGCTCCTCCATTAGGAAAATTATACATCATTATCCAACCTATCTTTGTTTCAAGATAATGTTCCAAACATAATTTCTAGACCCCAAACCTACCTAAAATGACCCAACAGTGTTTCCCTCACCTTAGCATCATAGAGGAAATCTCACCTGAACCACCACCTATAACTTGAACTTCACACCAACTAATAACTAACAACCCAACTTTTGATATAAACCCAACCAACTCATCCATCAACCCAAACCAAAATAAACCCTTCATTCAAGATTTATTAAATTTTGGCCACCTTTTTATCCAAGATACCCACACCATACTTAATCTCCTTCATTGGGACAATTAGACATCCTTATCCAACCTATCTTTGTTTCAATATGATTTTTCCAACATCATTTCTAGACCCCAAATCTGACCCAACAATGTTTTCGTCACCTTAGCATCATAGAAGAAATCGCACTTAAACCACTGTTTACAACTTGAAATTCAAACCAACTAACAACTAACACAATAATAACCCGTGGAAGTTAAATCAAGTCATATTCATCCTTCCTAAACCCTCTTTACTAACTGACATATTCACTTGGGAGTCTTTTCTCACCTTAACATACATGGAACACGTAACTAGAAGAACTCTCACTCCAAAATACTTTGACCACTGCCCCAAACCCAACCTCACTTTGCATAGTTTAACATCAACCTAAGACCAAAACTAACTCTTGGCACTTATACCTCAACCTATCCTAGCCTATCCTAGCACCAAACCAACCTTAATCAAACCTTGAGCTTAACTAACCTTTAACTAACCTAAGCAAAATCTTTAACTTTAACCATGCATTTAAGCCTATTTTGCCCCTAAACCTCGACCAACACCAATTTTTGGTAAACCATTGCCAGTCTACCCCTAATCACCATCTATCACTATCATAACTGATACCTAACCCAAAATTTACCTTTTCACCTAAAGCATCTAAAGCTACCTACCCAACTATAACCAAACACCATTGCAACCAACCAACCAATACCTAACCAACCTTGCCTCTATTAAACTAGAACTCTTTTACACACCTAAACAAGTGTCAAAAATTAATTGGGTGACCTTTTTGTTCTTTATTAAATCAAACCATTTACATGTAAATATGGATATGGGGCATATCTAAACATGAACCCCTCAATGCTTTGCATCAACGTCCATTCTTTTGTTAAACTAATTTCTTAGCCATCTTGTTGTTTAACTTAAGCTCATCCCTTATTTTCAACCACATTTATTTCCTTATTTTAAGGACAACTAATTAAAATAAGATCATGTGATTATCCATCGCAACCTTAGCCTAGTCGTAAACATGAGTACCATGGCTCTACTCATGACATGATTCTCATGGACACTTTTTGTCCCTTATAGGATGAATCATCATGGTCTTTGTCACTTAAACCTCTTTCTCCCATCATTAAACTTCATGTGCTATGGTTTTGGATCCATAAAGGAAAGCCTTAGGCCTATATAGACTTGTTCATATCTAAAACCAATATAAAAATCAATTTGGGATACCAAAATATCACTTGGGTCAAAAATATCTAGCATGCAGATTTCTCCCTTGAAGGACAACTACCCAAAAATCTCAAAAAATTCTTAAAAAGGTAGATTTCTCCTCAAAGGATAGCTATCAAACATAAACAAATCCAAATCTTAGACCACTCTTTTGAAGGATGCATAAGTCAACTTTTTTAAGCAAACAATCACTCAAAATATTCCTGCATTGATCAGCCTCCCAAACCCATCAAATAAAAGCATCAAAATACCCCAAGTCAAATGTTAAAAGTCAAAACAAAGCAATCTAAAGAAATATTTAATCCACTTTCACACGCTATTCATAGACTACCTACATTGATCAGTCTATACCAAACTTAGAGCATGGACTTGTCTATAATGGTTCTTAAGTCACCTATAGAAGGGGCACTATGTCCCCACAAGAAGGTTACACTACCATCCATTCACCTATTTTGACCACCTCCATTTTTACCTTCTAAAATCAAGGGATTTTGATCTTACTTGACATAATGTGATCAATTTACCTTTTTTGCAAATGAACTAATGATAATGCAAAGCATGATAGGGGTTTATGTTTATAAGCCTAAAACTCTTACCATTTTGGTCTTTGTCAATTAGAGAATTTAGCCTCCTCCTATTTTCATGACCACTTGAGAAGGCATATGTCTTCCCATTTTGAGTCGTTTAATCCCAACCAAACTTTTTTAAGTAACCAACTCACCAAAACCATGCATCTATTAGAGAATACCTTATTCTTGACCAACTGTACACCTATCAGAGAGCACCTTATTCTCCAACCAACTAACCAACTAAATAACCTCAACCCTCATCATTTTGGCCTACCTTTCACATTTTATGTGACCAACCTTTCCTTGGTCATTTTGACCACACCAACTATCTTTCCATACTTGATAACCTTGAAACTATGTGCTAATTTTATGCACTGACCATTTAGGTTCTTTGTAGAATGACCTATTTATGGTCCCGACACCTATGACCTATTATATTTTCATAGGCTCACCCAAATTTTGGACCCTTTTAAATCTACACACCTATCTTAGAGGACTTGAATTTATAGGAGTAACTCATATCAACTATGCCTAATGTTGTGGCTTAGTTACCCTATCACTTGTCTTTCTACTCCCAACCTTATTTACCAACTACCTCAACTATGGTAACTTAGTCTATGCACTATGTATGATATCACACTTAGTCCCATTTTGTGTACATATTCATGTTTAAGTGCCCAACCAACCAAACCAACCTTGTCACCCACTTATCTGCTTATCAAACCCATACCCAATTTTTTTCACCTAATTGATTCCCAATTTGAGGGGAAACACCTCCTCCCATACTTGGGACATCTAACCTTTTACCAGCCATCAATTTTTTCTTGCAACTTGCTAATAAAAAATAAATAATAGAAAGGGGCAAAATGTAGACACTAGAAATCCATACACTATGGCTCTAGGTGTTGTATTACCCTTTAAACCACCCCTTAACCCCCTTTTAATTAAATTATTTATTAAATAACCTTAAACCCATTTAACCATTTATCTAATTTAATTATTTAAATAGATTAGTTAATTCCTATTTACACCTCACCTACCCAAATGCATGGCTAACCTATCAATACCTAGCCTAGATACCATTTCTACCCTAGCATTTAATGCCTTAACCACTAAACTTATTCCTAATGCATCCCTGTGCCCCTTTAAATAGCCTCAAACCATTTCCCAATTGCTTAAACTACCAATCATTGTGAAAATGGCTAATCTTAGCCATTTTGACCTCTTTTCCCTAATCATTGATGGTCAATCCTTGATGAGTGCTGGTTGACCTAGACCATAGATGATTACATAATGTAACCCCAAGACTCATGCTCAAGAGGTTGAATCATGGAATAAGATATTTAGATAAAATGACTAATAAATTATTGGTGAGCTAAATCTAAACCAAAAATAGACATATACCAAGGAGGTACTTCCACACTATCAATACCAAGGATTCGAGTACCATTACTCTGTTCAAGTTGCTCTAGATTCCTAAGTGGATCTTTTTTATCTTCAAGACTTTTCCAAGCCATCAAACACCAAATCTAAGTATTCTAGATTGGTTTTTTAGTAAAGTTATTTATTTTTAGTATCTTAGAGCCTACACCTACTTCTAACCTCTCTCCATAACCTCTCTAGTGTTGGATTTATGCAGCTGCAAACACCTTTCTCTCCACTAAGCACCATCTAACCACTCTCAACCATTTTTAATATCAAACCCCTAACCTTGAGACATATGAGTCTTCTCTCATGACCCTTAACCAACCCTCAAATGACCTACATAACCCCTTTACAACTTACCCGTAGTCCTTTCCTTACCCAAAGTTAAGACTATCAAATCCATAGTGACTGTTAATGATCACCTTTGATCACTAGTAGTCATTTGTTGATTGGTGGTGGTCATACCCTAACCACCAATGGTTACCAGTGATCATTGATGGTCACTATGTAAATAATTTTAATGAAAATAAAAATCATTTATCAACCACTAACCTCAACCAAAACCCATATTTTTTTTACCTCTACCATTACACAGAATCAACAACAATAACCCGACCACACCTAAGCCATACCTTGATAGTTTATCATTTATTTTAATGTTATTTTGTTAAGACACATTATTTATTAAAAAGTATTTTTTTATTAATTACTTTCATTTATATTATACAATCTTATTTATCATCAACTTTCTTAACATTAAATTGTCTAAAGGTGGATTGATAGCCTCTAGAGAAGTCTTGTACTTCTTAGATCTAGATCATGCTAGGCAATCCACCCACCCACTTTATTAATCAACCATTTTCTCTTTGCTTTCTTATCTACAGGTCATCCTCCCAAGCCAAAGATATCTACAATCATCTAGATTTATGGAGCACAAACCACATCCATGTTCTTCTACCTCACCCTTCTTCTTTAAGTTTTACTCTCTTTTAAATAAAAATAAATGAAAAAATAGTGAAACACACTTAGATGAAAAGTGACCAATCTTACCATATTTGAAAGGAAACTTACCCTTATACTTACCAAATCCAAACTTCAATTTATTAGTAAACATGGATATCAATTCATTATCGTCAATATTTGAACATACCTCATCCTTGACCTTCTTAGATTTTGAATTTTTCTCTACTGTAAATGATGCTTCTTTATTCATAGGTCTTCCTTCATTTGTTCTCATCTCATAGGCAGTGAATATGCCATGAATCCCATCCATCTAAAGTGTGTCTATATCTTTCATTTATTATACTATATATACCTTTTAATCAAATTTAGTAGTTAGGGATATCAATACCTTTTGTATAACTATATACTCTTTCACTTCTCTAAGACCTCTAATGACATTGGAAAATTCATTAACCCTTAACATGTAGGATGCAATTCTCTCATCTTCCTTCATACTTAGACTTTCAAACTACCTTTTGTGAGTCTAAAATTTAGCCAACTTCACCTTGGTGTCTCCTTCATTTATAGCCTTTAAATTGTCCCATATCACCTTGGCTGACTCATAGGGAATCACCTTCATAAAATATAACTCTAATAGGCCATATAGAATGCCATTCATTGCCTTGAAATTTCTCTCACTTTCCTTCTTGCCTATTGTATAAGTTAGTGGTGTAGGAGGTGGAGTGTATTAGTTAGTGGTGTAGGAGGTGGAGTGTATCCATCCATAACTAATTACCATATGTCATAGATAATTTAAATTAGATATGTCCTTATTATAATGATCTAGAATTAATAATTATTCCTATTAAATAATGAATCCTTATCGGTAAATAAACCTCCTTGAACTTGACTACTAACCATCCTTACTTCTAGGATCTCCTTTAGGCTATTAGGCCTACTTCAAAAGACCAAGCTCTATTACCAAATGTTGGAAGAAAAATTATTGAGAGGGGGGAGTGAATCATTCTTCAAAAAATTTAAAGCAATTTCATTTAAGCATTCATGAACAATTCAAACAAACACGTAGATATAGCAAGCATAAGCAATTATCCACATAAACATTAAACATAAGAACACATCACATATGTGGAAAAACCTCAAGGGGAAGAAAAACCAATGATATATGAAAATTAAATACATTCCTATAAGACAAAAAACTATATTTATTGAATCACCAAATCCACATGGATTACTAACCCCAATTAGTGAAGTACCCACTTGACTAGTCTTTAGAAAGCACCCACTTACAAGGAGGTACCAACCCCATAAATGAATCAACATGAAATTATCCACAAAATCATTTTTATAACCTTTAGATTAATATTATTCTCAATCAATATATGATGACCACCTCTTCAAATATTCACACTCTTATCCTTCTCAAACTACCTTCTAGGCTTCTTTGCTTAACTAGGTCCCTTGAAGACTGATTAGGTCCTATGACCTTGATCTTGATATGAAAATACACTATAATATATTCATGAAAAATAATCTACACTAATTTAATGGTAAATAATATCTCCTTATTTTCAACAGTGTGTTATTTCATTTGCATACCCTCTTATTTCCCAAATAGGCCTAAAGCTACCTTGTATATTTACCATTCCTTATTCATCTACCACTTAGTTAGAAAAACACCCTTAAGCTCTTAGGTAAGACATATAATAGGTCTTATAAAGTCTTATGTAAATGAATCAACTAAGCTTTGAGTCCCTTTTTGGTATGTCATGACTCAATTAGTCCTCATTTTCCTTTTAGGTCTCATGGAGACCTAATAGGCCTTCTTAGACACACATTACACTTTGCCTTCCTTGGAACACTTTAAAAATCCACACACAATAGTAAAATATAGTATAATAATAAAATATACCCCAATTAATTTCTTATAATCTCAAAAATAAATTTTACAACAAATCACTACTTGAAACCCCTCATTAGTACTCAGTCATATTAGGCCTGTGTACACCAAAATTTTATCTTTCCCTACTGAATATCAAACTCACTTTATAAACTTAATTTTTATAAATAAATTATGTATATATAGTATAAATTACCTAAAAAATATCACCATATGCATTATACACTTCTAATCAAGGCATAGAGCCTCAAAAATACCTTTACAACTCACTCACTCAGAACGACCAGTTTTCCTTAAAAACCAGTCATGATGACTCAGACCACCAACACATATATAGACATTTTTAATAAATTATTATATATTAATATGATAATATGATAGATAAATACAATATTAAAATATAAACATCATATGGTCTAATGGCAATTATTGGTTTATGTAAGACCAATTTGTTGACCTCACTACACATAGACCTCACTGAGCTAGACAAGCCATGCTAACTTGCACCATGCTAGTTAGTGGTGTAGGAGGTGGAGTGTATTAGTTTGCACCATTAGGCCTATTAGCAATTAGCTAACTTGGATGACCAGTTTAACATACTTTAGGGATAGAACCTATCAATGAAAATTCATGGGAATGAAACATGATTATCTACCTTCTCCATCCACCTATTTTCTTACTATGTCTAATGCAAATTTTGACTTTTATAATAATTTCTTTAGAAACAGGCATGTAACTCAACATTTTCTCTCTCCTCTCTCTAACCAATACATATAGAGGAAATTTTGAGAGTCCAATACAATATATAATGTCTCACCTAATTAATTAAATCCATCTCAAGAACTTTTTAGTAGTATATTCAACATTGGGTCTTTATTAGGGTTCTAAGAGGGTTTAAACATGTTTTCACTCTTAATGATCATTCATAAAGCATAGCCCCTCAATCCAAAAAATAATGCCTATAATTTTGATCTAAGACCATTACCCATCTACCTTAAAATTATTATATTACCATGAAAAGGTTTTAAAATCTAATGAGCACAAGAAAATCCTTCTCAGGTTGAGAACCCTTCATTTTGAGCACTCGAGAGGCCTCCAAACAATGTTTCATTCCTTTTCCTTCAAAATATGACCTTAAAATACATGAAAAAACTTGAAAAAACATACATCACCTCTAAAAATTATTACATGAACTTAAAAACCTTGAAATATTATCTTAACCCCTCATTAGGCCACACTCTTTGCTCTCTAGACCTTAAACTATAAACCACATTAGGCCTTAAAATTGACATTCATGCCTCTTTTCATGAACTCTACATATCACTCACATACTCAAAATACATTTTTCATGCTTAAACACTACTATAAATTATTCACATTCCTTGAAAATAGATCATGATACCTCATTAGGTTAGACATTATCTAAGAGAGGTCTAGATGCATACTTGGTTTGAAGGTCCTATGCCTATAGGCTTACCCTAAAACTCTCATGAGTGTTATAATATCTCACACACGTGCTCAAATAACATCATACAACCACTTATGCCTATGTTCACTCATCTTAGCAAGCCAACATGCTCAAACCTTATCACAAGGTCTCTTTATGCCATGACTAGGCTTACGCTACTTAATCACTTGACCTCAAATACCTTTACCTTCATGTATTTGTAAAAAATAGAAATAAGACAACAATACTCATAACCAATAAATACCCTCTTTCACACTACATACATTTAATTCTTATAATCTTGTCATAACACATACTATCAACTAGTTTTGCTCATAACAACACTCTTGTAGACCTATTTGTCATCATGCCTTCACAAGAACCTTCAATGACAATACTAAAAAATTAATCTAACTTGAATATTGACATCAAAAATAAAAAACAATGCTCAATATTCTCTCCTTGTCATATCATGCACATACCTCTTCATGTCATGACTAAGCTCATGACTAGGCTTCTTATGCAACTTGACATCAATGAGTTGTACCTTCATGCAAAACATAAGGCATTAGTTGCCTTCAAATTCTCTCTTGTCTTAAAATTGTTTCTTTCCTTCAAATTCATCTTGTCACATGGCTTCCTTGTCACATCAAGCTCATAAAATCATACCTCAAATATCACTCACCATGCATATTTACTAGATAGACCTTGACATCAATAACAACACTTCTCAATAGTAGTTACACCCAAGTTGATTAAGGTATTTTAAATGAGGGTACCATATAAATGCACATCAACTACTAATATACTTGAGTTAAAATACTTGGGAAGGATTTCATTTACTAACATGATGTTTGAAAGATGTCTAACCACTTGGACAACCTTGGGGTCCTTCCTCTTATGAATAAGATTCTTTAGGCAGAGTTCTAGGATAACTTTATTTTAGATGGGTATGTGTTTAATGGATTGAAATAGTGTAATTTTGAAGCAAAAAATCTAAATTTTTCTTAAAAAATAAAATTAAGATTCATGTTCTTACTTTTGGATGTTTAATATATTGGGAAAAATATGGGTGTTACAATCTTATTAAATTTTGAACATGCTTGGTTAAGGGTCAGGGATTTGATTATATGGTTATGGGTTAATGATAGTGTCAAGGACCTCTTCAGAAGGTTCCATTATTATGGGTGAGGTGGGTCATGGGATAATTTTCCCTAAATAAATTTGAAGTTAATCTACCTCCATGGAATAAGTTGGGTATTGTATTATTTAATTAGTATGTGTGAGTTGAAGTAATTTATTTTTATATTTTAGTACAAGTTGGGTAAGCAATTGTGTTTATCAGGGGATGGTTTGTTATTAGGCATTAAGGCTAGTTGGTTATTAGGTATTAAGGTTGGTTGGTTGTTATTATTATTGTCATTGTTGTAGAGAATGAACATGTTGATTAAATCACTACTAATTTTTTTTCCATGGCTATTTCCATTGATTAGTAGGATAATTCCATTGATGATTTTGAGACTGCTATGGCTGATTCTAGTTTTTGGACTATGATGGTTAATTCTGATTTTTAGATAGTCACGAATGATTTTGAGGCTACTCCTAATTAGTCTAAGGTTGGTAGTTGTGTTGTGACCAATTATAACTTTGGGTTGTAGTTGAGGGACAAGGATTAAATCCATGACAATTAGGAAATGAATATGAAAAATTAAGAATTAAAGAATTAATAATTTAATGGAAAACCTTGATTTGGTGGTCAAGATGAACATGAATATATCCATGTAATCATCCAATGGTTCATCTTTGTTTTATGACATTTAGAAGATGTCATTTCTCATATAGTATATTATCTAATGAAATTACTTATATATTTTACAAGAATGGAATAATATATATCAAAATTAAGAGAAGAATAATCATATCCATAAAAATAATTGACAAAAGATCATAATACTTTATAATTATGACTAAGCATCTTAGAAAGGTAACCTCCATAATAATGTAATAAAATTAGAATTCATAGTATGATGATAAAATACTAACCAATACCTCCTATATATATTTTACCTAGACATAGTTATTACATATGCCAACCATACTAATAACATAAATAAATTCAATAATATTATATGAAAGGTATGTAAGCCATAAGTCAGCCACACATATACATAGTCATATTATAGGTTAAGGGCATAACACACCCCTCCCTTTTAAAACAAAATTTATATAAACATTGAATCAAATATGGATGTTTATATAGGAAATATTCATCCTTCCATGTTGTATCTTCATGATTTAGACTCTTCCACTTGATCAAATACTCTTTAATTTCTCTTATTTATATCCTTTTTGTGTGTGTGTGAAGGATTTCCTTAGCTTCTATAATGACTCTACCTTCTTCATCCAATTTATGTAACTTAATTTGGGTAGAAAATATTAGTCCAATGACCTTATTTAGGAAAGAAACATGAAATATATGATGTAAGTGGATTGGGGTAGTTTAAATTTGTATGCAATACTATCAATTTTCTATAGGACTTGATAAGGGCCACAATACTTAGGAGAATGTTTGTTATCCTTTTTATATTATTTAAAAGACATATATTTATATGGATAAAATCACATAAATACCCAATCATTGATATAAAAATTACTCTCTCTATGATTTTTATTATCTTACTACTTCATGTTATTACGTGCCATTACTAAATTCTTCTTTAAACTAGCTAGTACCTCATATTGATGTTGAATGTGTTCCTTAACAACTCAAATCTTAGGTTTCACCTTCAAATATGAAGTGAAAAATGGGAGATTATAACCATAAAGTTTCACAAAGGGATACATTTTAGAAGAGGTATGGAAGGAAGTGTTGTACCACTATTTTGATAGTGTTAGCCAATGTACTCAACATTCATTTTTATCTGATGAAAAACAACACAGATACACTTCTAGGCATTTTATTACAACCTCTATTTACCAATCAAATTGATGATGATAAGATGATCTATGAGTAAATTGAGGACCCAAACATACAAATAACTCAACCCAAAATTTATTGATGAAGATAGGATCAAAATCACTTATAATGATTTTGGGAGTACCATGCAACCTTTGAACTGTATTGAGAAAATAAATAACTATTGCACTAGCTAAAAATGGTTATGATAAGGAAAAAAATTGAAAATAGTTTTTGAGTCTATCTACAAATACCATGATGAAATTTATAACTTCAAATCTTGCCAACCTTGTAATCAAATCCATGTAAGCCTCCTCTCATCTCTGGATAGGGATGGATAATGGATGTAGAAGGCATGGTGTTTTAATTATTTCTCTTTTGTTCTATTTAAAAACCATGAATTGTGACAAAAATTTATGTATATCCCTCTTGAGTCATTCCCAAAATAAATATTTATTTATTGGATTATATGTTTTCAAAAATCCTAAGTGCTCCTATTGGATATGCATGAAGCTCCTAAATGATCTTATGTTTGAGGAAAAAATCCTTAGATATGTATAATCTATCTTTATACCATAATGTGTTCCATTTCAACTCAAAATTTATAGAAACACTTTAACCATGATAAACATTATAAATTAGGACCTATGTATCCCTATCATTCTCCCATTTTGATCTTGCTTCTTCTAAACAATCTACTTGCCAAATGGTCATTGCACATAAAAATGCTTCAACTAATTCATCCCTCCTAAAAAGTACATTTTATACCACATTAGATTTTATTTTCTTATGTACTATTTAAAATTAATATCCCAACATTTTAGACACTCAATATTATTTTTATATTGATGAAATTTTATTTTTTGAAAAGTATTTTAGGTTGTCATGATCAATCTTTACATGAATGTGTCTACCCATTAGATAAATGATGAGTCCATAAAATTACTCATTATATCCATAAAATAACATCCTTTTTCTTGCATATAAAGTATATTTAAATTTATTTTTATAAATTATAGTTTACTTAGAATGAAATAACAAGTATATATCATGGTTATGTCTTTAGAATTCTTTGTTATCTATTGATTATCTATTTCTAAAAAGCTATCAAAGAGTGTATGTATAATTCATAATATGATAAAAATGATTCAAAGTATAAAGAGTAACCATGTTGAAGTCTTTTATAACAAGCTCTAGTATTTTTGTTAAGATATGGACTCCTACAAGCTTGTTATAGAATCCCATAGTAGCTCCATATTACAATAAGATTGCTACAGTAGATAAAAATTATAATAGGATTGTTACAACAACTACAGATTACATCAGACTAGCTATAGACGAAATATAGATTACATTAAACTAGATATAGATCAGTTACAGATTACATTAGACCAGTTGTAGATTGTATCAAACTATCTATAGACTAGCTAAAGATTACATTAGACCAGCTATGGATTACATTAGTTAGATATAGATTTCACTAGGCTTACTATGGATTTCAGTAGGCTTGCTATGGATTTTAATAGGTTACTATGAATTTCAATAGAAATGCTACAAATGTTTTTGGAAAGTATTTCTAAATGTATTCTAATGTTCCATCTATCATAAAGAATGATTTTTATTTAAATTCTTTCTATATATAAGTTTCTATTTATAGACTTTTTCATTATAGATTATATTTGAATATAAGTTTATGTAATTTCATTTCAAATAATAACTCTCTCCATATTTGGTAGAGATCAAGATTATGTTGTCATAGATTTAATCATTAGAATAAATATCTCTCTTCATATTTTATGGAGATTAAGATAGGATAGAGTATCTCAGTTATTACTCCTAAATAAGGTGTTGGTTAGAAGCATGAATTATAAATACAACTTTCCACACCTAAATGAATAATCAATCAATCAATATATTTCTTCTTTTCATTATTCTGAAATTGATGTTCTGAATAAATCTTATTCTAAGAAATGCACTAACCACTCATTCCAAGGAACATGGACCAATGTTTTTTAATTTAATTTAATTTATTTATTCTGTAATTATCACTTTGCTATAAATTATTATTTTATTTCTTTATTACTGTAAATATTTTTTT
Source organism: Torreya grandis (assembly GCA_037957365.1). Lineage (NCBI taxonomy): Eukaryota > Viridiplantae > Streptophyta > Pinopsida > Cupressales > Taxaceae > Torreya > Torreya grandis. The sequence continues at coordinate 1,531,678 of JARHVA010003490.1, forward strand.
ATTACAATTTATTATAAATTAGTAGGTGTTTTGTGCATTTATCATTTATTTTCAATTCAATAATTTACTTTCTACAAGTGTGCTTTAATTTCATGTAAGAGTGTTTTGATTTTTGCAAGTTTGATTTATTTTATACAAGTGTAACTTTATTTCTACATGTGTGATTTAATTTTTGCAAGCATGATTTTCAATTCCTACAAAGTGTGGAGTGTGATAGAAGGAATCGTTTGCCAAATGTCTCTTTCTCTTTTTTCATACAACCTTTGGACACTAGCCCTAGATTGACTTTATTAAATGAAGGGTATTGATGACATCCATCATTTTTGGCACCATTTCCAAGGACCCATGATGTTATTAAGAGATTCAAATATGATAAGGAGATTCCTAGTGAGAGGAAATATTTCTTTGTAAATTCTATGATAGCAGATACTAAGTTAATGGTTTCTTTATGATTTATTTTCTGAAACATAGATTAAAATTTATTTTTCTATAATTAGGTGTTAGATTTTAAAACCAAAAAAAAAACCCAAATACTAATATTGATGTGTAGAAAATAATAATTGCTAACATCATGAAGGAAGATCTAATTGTTGATGTAGGTTGGAAATGAAATTTTGAGACAGTTGCAAGATGAAAAAATAGCCTCATACATGAATTTGTATAGTTGTTCAAAATCAAGAAATCTAAATAACTACTTTTGTATCTAATATGCATATTTAGGGAATGATCTTCATTTAAAATTAGTCATTTTGACTATATATGGTTGTGAGAAACCTGTATAAATATAGCTATACCTTTTCCAAACCACATATAATAGATCACACATATTTTTAGATGATTCTATAAAAGTCACATGATAAGAAATAGGTGAAATTCACTACTAAATTAGTTTCTGACTATTTTAAATCATCTCATACCTACATTCTTGTAATAACAATGTTTATTTATTTATTTTTGGTTAAAAAACACAAACAATTTCTAGCAAGATCAGATTGCACGTCAGATTTTAATTAAGGATAAAATATAGATATGGTTGATGGAGGATGGCTGAAATTTATAGAAAGATGATTGAATATAGACTCCCAAGATGAAAATAATTGGGGTATTCAATTTACCAAGTAAGCATAGTTTATTTTTAGCAATGATTGATCAAGAAATTGAAAAAAAAAGAGTTGTATGATATGCTAAAAAGGAATTGTCACTTCCACTAAAGAACTAGTGATTTTATTCATTAAAATACTACATAAAGAATGATTTCATATGATTGAATAATTTGTATGAATGATAATAGTTTCAATGGTTTTATTGCTAATTCATGTTATGACCTAGAGAGCTTTGTATGGATAATCACCAAATCCAATCAAGTCAATGGATGGAGAGATTCATGCATAGATTCATGGACAAATACAAACTCCCAAAAATATTGCATGCAACACCATGTATATAATTAGTTATTTTTAATGGATCCATGTGGGTCAAATGGTTTTTATAGTTTAAAAATAATAAAAAACTCATGCAAATATAGATCACAACAGAAGTGGATTCCATTAAAATTTAATAATTTTGCTAGAAGTGGAGCATGCAATAAATATAATGCCATGCAATAGATTTAAATTACATGCATCAAAATATTTATCTAGATTTTTCATGAGTCAAATAAATAGATCCCAACATCAATGGGCAGTCTTATATAAATCACTGATTTTTACAAACTTTTAGCATGTAGAATTTATTGCTCTTAAACAGGGTGATCTAACCATTTCAATTTATATTTTCTTTGGGAATCACTAAGTTTATACCAAATTTTTGTTTTAAGATTATTTCTAAACTATAGTGATCATGTGAGATAGAAAATATCAATTGAAATACTTGGAAGATTTAATTACTTTGATCTTAGTACTAGATATTTATTTTAGTTTTTGTGTTTCCTATTAAATCTGCATGGATGAGAAAGTTTTCAATTTAAAAAAAAATGATGAAAGTCTTAAAAATAATAATAATCAGACTTCCCTTCTACTCTAGACTATCATGCAACCTAGAATATTAAATTTACATATAGTTACATGAGACTAAGTGTATAATAATTTTTTAGTGTTGTAGATACTATAAACTAGTAAGAATTACATGTTTTTAGCAAGCTATCTCAAATAGAATGAAATCACTAAAAAATATTCAATGATAAGAAAATATGTGGTTATAAAAATGGTAAATTGGGCCTAGCTTTGAAGGGCTCTGCCCCTCAACCCCACCTTGTATCATGATAGGGAGTAGGCAAGGGGTGCTACCCCTTGACCCCACTAGGGGTTGCCACCCCTAGACCCCCTCTTTTGATTTTCTAGTAACAAAATAAGATAGTGAAGAAGCTTGCTTAGTATGGTGTAAATTCAAGCCAAGTCATTAATGAAGAACACATAAATTTTAGTAACAAGAGAAGGCATTCAAAATATATTTACAAGGAAGTCAAGGACCTCCAAATTTTAGTCACCAGATATATTTTTAGTTTTTAGTTTCTATCCAATAATTTAGCAATGTAATTTTATCTTCTTTGTACAAAATAATAGTTAGTATTTTTTACACAATTCATAATAAAAAGAATTGATGACATTTCATTTCACTCATTTTCATCTATATTCAGGAATTAGATAAACCCATATTCACTTTCATAATAATAGAACTTATCTAAGATATTTATTATTCTCCACAATAAAATCCCATTAGTAATACTGTTAATTCTTGAACCATCTGTCATTCCTACATAGGTTGAAATACATTCTTTCATATACATTCAAATGTTCATCTTAACATTCTATTGTTAGCATTTATATTTCTTTGACATTGTTGATATTATGTTTGTCAACAAATGTTTTATTTGTTTTTTGTTTTTATAAGATACTTTCATTACAAGAAATCATTCTAGAGATGAAATTTTTTTCCCACAACTTTTGAAAATCAATTGGAAAATTATCTTAAGTTACCTTTGACAATAGAATGGAATAGAATAAACAAGTGTCTATCACCAATTATTGGTCATGACTATATAGACCAATGCTAAACAATATCAACATATAAAAGTTTTCATGCCACATTTGTAAGTAGTATGAAAATACAGAGTTTATGACTAACATTTTCCATGTCATCAATCTTTTTAAAAAAAAAATAATGAAAACCTTTGAATGTTGTTGGCAGCCTTGGTTTGATAATTAGCTTGCTAGCAAACCAAGTGATGAAATAAAGAGATTTGATTAGAAAATTAGTTTACTATCTATCCAAGGGTAAAAACATAAAAATAAAAAGAATACAATTTATCCAATGGAATAGTTAATGCATTTTTTGCATGGTTGCTTACTTTTATGCTTTTATTATCAGATAGCAAGACTGTACTTTTCTCAACACTTTTTTCTAATGTATTTCACATTGGCTACCATGGAAGAAACATTGAAGACTAAATGTATGTGATAGTATTTTAATTTACTATTTTACATTGAAATTTACTTGTAGCTTTGTTATTAAATGAAGATCCACCCTTGCAAACAACTTGTTCTGGGAAAAAGGACAAACTTCCATATGATTTTGTGTAATCTCATCCCACTTCATTTATTTGGCATGCATGAGGACATACATGAGCTTAGGTGTGTGGGAGGAGAATAGATTCAAAGATATAAAAATTAAGCTTATCCAAATATACAAAAATAGTTTGATCTTTATCATGGTACATAGTTTTGAAAGAAAAATAAATAAATTATGTCAAAAGCTACTTTGTGGTCAAAATAAATATGTGTAGACCCAAAAATAATTTCTCAACACGAGAACCTGATCTTGCCTCATTTGAAAAAAAAAGGGAAAAATTAGAAAATAAAGATAATGAAGCAATATGAGAATTCCACACAAGAACTTGTGTCAAAAGGATAAGAAAAGAAAAACTAAGGATAGTAGGAAAAAATATCCACACAAGAACCTATCCTTAAATGTCCATTTTCATTTTCCACTTTTGTCTAAGATTTTATAAGAAAAAATTCATTATACTTATACCAATGCAATAAATTTGGGAATTTCATTAGAATTATGAAGCTAAACCTAACCCATGAATATGTACCATGATGTTTTAAATAGTGGCATGTATGAATACATGCATGAGATTAGGTATGGGGGAGATGATGAGTCCATAAAATGGCTCATTATATCCATAAAATAACATCCTTTTTATTGCATATGAAGTGGCTCTAAATGTTGTTTAAGAACTTATGATTTAATTAAAATGAAATAGCAAGTATATATCATGATTTTGTCTTTAAAATTCTTTATTATCTATTGGTTAGCTATTTCTAATAATTATTGGGAAAAATCTATCAAAGAGTGTATATACAGTTCATAATATGCTAAGAATGATTTAAATTATGAAGAGTAACCATGTTGGAGTCTTCTATGACAAGATTCAGTATTTTGGTCAAGATATGGACTCTTATAGGATTGATACAGAATCTCATAGTAGCTCTCGATTACAATAGGCTTGTTATAAACCAACTATAGATTACATCAGACCAGTTATAGACAAGATATATATTATATTAGACTAACTATATAATAGATATGAATTAGACTAGACTAGCTATGAATTATATCATACTAGCTATGGATTACAACAACCAACTATGGATTTGACCAGGCTTGCTACAGATTTTAGTAAGCTTACTATAGATTTTAGCAAGTTGCTATAGATTTCAATAGAACTACTATAGAATTCAATTAAAATACTATAGACTTGTTTGTAAAGTATTTATAATGTATTCTAATATTCCATCTATCACAAAAAATGCTTTTAATTTAAATTCTTTCTATATATAGGTTTCTATGTATAGACTTTTTCATTATAAATTGTATTTGAATATAGGTTTATGTAATTTCATTTCAAATAATAACTCTCTCCATATTTGGTGGAGAACAAGATTATATTGTCATAGATTTAATTATTAGAATAAATATCTCTCTCAATATTTTGTAGAGATTGAGATAGGATAGAGTATCTTGGTTGTTACTCCCAAATAAGATGTGAGCTGGAAGCATGAATTATAAATACAACCTTCCACACCTGAATGAATAATCAACCAATAAATATATTTATTATTTCCATTATTCTGAGTAGTTTATTTTGAAATCAATGTTCTAAATAAATCCTCCTCTGAGGAATGAGTTGGACCCTCATTCTAAGGAAGATGGATCAATATATTTTTATTTTATTTTATTTTTTATTCTGTAATTATAACTTTGATATAAATTATTATTTTATTTCTTTATTATTGTAAATATTTTATTTTACAGCTTGTTGTAAAATTGCAGGTATTTTGTGTGTTTTTCATTTATTTCTAATTCAACATTTTACTTTCATGCTTTAATTTTATGCAAGAGTGTTTTGATTTTTGTAAGTGTAATTTACTTTTTTCAAGTGTGACTTTATTTCTGCAAGTGTGATTTAATTTTTGCAAGTGTGATTTTCAATTCCTACAAAGTGTAGAGTGTGATATAAAAAACTATTTGCCAAATTTCACTTTCTCTTTTTGTATACAACCTTTAGACACAAACCCTAGATTGATATTATTAAATGAAGGGTATTGATGACACCCATCAATAAGGTCTATATTTCTTAACTACATGAATAATAGCCATCTTCTCTTTTTCATAGATTGGAATGATCTTGATTTTTAACTTGATGTGATGAATCTTAAATGTAATGTGTATTATTTCTTGCATGATTATTTACTCCCATGCCATATCTTGATGCATTACATTAAAAAATAATCATTTAAAAAAATTAAGGGTCACCAAAACTAGAGTGGTTCACATAGCTTCTTTCAGCTTCTCAAATGCCTTGGTAGCTAGTTTAGTCTGATGGAATGAATATTTATTCAGTAATGTTTTGAGTGAAGATGATATGTTACCATAATGTTTTAAAAATTTGTGATAGTGACATGTTATCCCTAAAAATCCATGAAGGTTCTTGAGGGTCTTCAAAACTTTCCACTCCATCATATATCTGATCTTATTAATGTCAAATTTGACTCCAGGTGAAAAAATATGACCCTATTACTCTATCTCATGGAATCCAAAAACATATTTGGAAGGTTTCACATAAACTTGATGTTGTTCTAGAACTAACAGTACTTGTTTCACATGCTTCAAATGTTCTTTCCAAGTTTTTTTATAGATTAGGATGTCATCGAAAAATACTAACATAGACTTCCTTTAAAAATACCTAAAAATAGTATTCATCAAAATTTGAAATGTATATAGTGCATTTATGAGACTAAAAGGCATGACCATAAACTTATAATGGCCTTCATGAGTTATAAAATCTATTTTAGGGATATCCTCATTTTTAATCCAAACTTGATGACATCCAAAATGAATATCTAGTTTGGTAAAATTAACATGTAATTCATCTAAAAAATCATAAATTACTAGAATATGTAACTTATCTTTGAAAATGTACTTTTTGAGTTCTTTTTAGTTAGGGCACATCCTCTAAATGTCATCTTTCTTCTGCACCATAACCACTAGGGATGAATATTCACTTTGGTTATGTCAGATAGTACCTACATCAACATATCATGTAATGTATTTTAAATTTTACTTTTTTGGGCATATAGACACCTATATGGTTTGATTTTTAGTGATGTACTACTTGGAAAAATTATTATGGCATGATCATGCCCTTTGCTTGGTGGTAGGCCTTTTCAAGTTCCATAAAAAACTATTGGATTTTCATCAAGAATCATTTATAAATTAGTATTTATAGACACATATGTTGGCTTAAATTCTATGGAAACTAATCATGCAAAAAATCCTTTATCCCTCTTTTTAAGAATATTTGTCATCTAATGTAAACTAACCAATTTGATAGACTTTGCCCATAATATTCATAGTTTAAATATCCTATATTGATAATTAAAACACATGACTAGTTCCTAAAAATTCATTTCTATTGTGCTCAAAGTCATGAGATATTGTACTCAAAAAATAATGTCAACCCCACCCATGGGAATAGAAAACATAGGAGAATTAAGAAGGTAGTCCCCCATGGAAATCTTAATACTATTGCATTTTTTATAATAATTGAATGTGCTACCACTTCAATGATGAATTGAAATTGAGTAGATGGATAAATAAAATAGTTAAAATAAGTATCCAACTTATTGTTGATGAAATTATGTGTACTGATTGATTTAATCAACATTGTCACCTTTTTATTTTTTAGGAAGCCCACCAACTTTAGTGTTTGAGGGGTACTTATATCTAAAAGGGAATGACAAGAGATTGTATGATGAGAATATTTATATTCCTCTAAATCTTACATAAACTTACCTAAGGCTTCATCATCTTCATCATCTTCATTTTCTCCTTCAATGTAGAAAAACTTCTTTTTGGCACATTTATGTCCTTTTCTACACTTTCTATTATAGCCAAAGGATAACCCTTTGGAATGATTCTATTAAATTTTCTGAGGGGTAAATATTTTAGGTTGTGAAAATGATGCTACTATGGAATTTAATTTGTGTTCATGAGTGAAAGCCATTATTTTGACAAAAATGTTTTCCTCTTCTTAGCATGTGATTGGTATGGCTTAAAAAACTAACACTAAATTAAAGATAAAAACTTCAAGTTGGATGCTATCCTTGAGCTCCCCAAAAAATAAGTCAGTCATTTTTATCTCATTGATGTCATCCATGCATAAGTATAAATTTATGAATTGCTAAATATAATCCTTAGCGGTTCTTATCTCTCCCAACTTTACTAACTAATTGAAGTACTTTTCTAATGTGTTGTTCTGATAGTTCATCTGTATCTCCTTAGTAAATACCAACCAAGTAATAAGAGTTCCCTTATTTTTATTTTGAGTACACAACCACCTATAATAAATGAATTACTCATGTTCTAGATAATTATATGTCATGATCAAATTTTTATCACATGGGATTTGATGTAGATCAAATATATTTTATATTTTATTGATCCAACTATGTGGATCCTTACCATCAAAATTATGCACTTAGAATTTTGGTAGCATTTACTTCAAACTAGTATTATAGTTGTGATTATTTAGATTAGGATAACTTGATTGGAGTGGTGGAAAATTATTTTGAGGAATTAGAGCCACAAAAGTGGTCAACTGATCACTCAGAGTTGATAATTAATTCTTCATATAATCTATTTGCCATTTTACTACATTAAGATAATCATTCCTCAATATTATTTTTATATCTAATTGAATTTATTGAACCACCTCAGAAACAAGTGGATCTAAAGTTTCAAACTCTATACAATCCTTGTGAGAAGTTTTTGGAGTGTCTTGACATTTCTCATGTTCGCAAGTGTTAGGATCAACCATGAAAAAACCATAGGATGGAGAATTTTAGGCCTAAAAAAAGTGTACTAGAATATTATTCTATTTTGATCATCTTATCGAGATGAATCTAATGACTACTAATTTGCACAAGGGTAGGAAAAAATTTCTAGTTTTTAAAAAAAATGACCAAATGATACTAGAGTAGTGAATAAATTAAATTATTCTTGCATTTAAAGTTATGTTTTTAAATCCTTCAAAGATTTTGATTGACACAACACTAGATCTAAAAAATAATGCCATAAAAATTGGTCCAAATTGATGCTCTAATACCACTTGTAATGAAATTGCTAAGATGTTTCATAATAATGTAATAATATATCATAAAATTAAGAGAAAAATAATCAGATCCACAATAATAATTGAGAAATGAGTAGAATAATTGATAATTATATTTATGTCACTTTGAGGGGGAAACCTCCATAATAATGCAATAAAATCAAAATTTGTAATATGATGATAAAAGACCAACCACTACCTCTTATATATACTCTACATCTCTATGTTTATTTCATATACTGATCAAAATAAGAACATAGATAAATTCAATAAGATAATATGAAAGGTATGTAAGCCACAAGTTAGCCACACATATCCTTATATACACTATAGGGTAAGAGCATAACATATTGCTTTTCAATAATTTTGGTTTTTAGAAATAAATTTATCCTTAATATGCTTCCAAGTGGATATTACATCTCTCCCTAACCCCATAAAGTATTTAAGAGCTACGTACTTAAGGGTGGTTACAACTAATTTCAAATTTTGAGAATCCTAATTGTAGTTGTAACTATGACATAAGACATTAGTCCTAAAGAAGAACATGTTAGAATCATCACTATTTATTCCTATAAAGTTTGGAAAATTAGATAGAGGAATACTCTTGATGGGTGCATTCCCCATAGGGTTTTCGATGGTAAATTTTTATATTTTGACTTTATTGGCAGAGGTTTCTCCTTGGAAGTCCCCCATGATCTTACATACCACATGTAGACCATAAATTTTTGATACCCACTCTTCAAACTCCTTTATTTTATCCCAAGGGAAGTAATAAATGGTAGCTTTAGGATTATCTAAAGGAAAGGAAAATATTCTAGCAAGGGGTGATGGAGTGGGATCTCTTATAAATTATTTCAAAATTTAACAAGTTTTTCTTGTTCATATGGTTAAGTAGGTTCAAAAATTTCTATAGTTCATATTTTTCATTTTGAGGTTAGAAGGGATTATTCTATTTTTTAAAGAGTATTTTGGTGATAGTGGAGGGTGTCAAATACTGAACTTTTAAGCATAATGTAGCTAGATAGGAACTATTTAGAATGGTTCAATGATGTATTTTTTATATGTATGAGGATCCTTATTTATTGTTCTTGGATTGTCTTACTAATATAGCCAATAACTCCTTGATTGAGCTTCATATTCTATCTTCTTAGGGGATAAAGATGAACTAGATTCTAGCATTATTTCATGACTTGTAGTTGATTTAGGTGGTAACTCTTCCCCTCTATAAATGTTAAACCATATTGGATAACATATACATAAATGGCATCACTCTTGCTACATACAAATCAACCAATATTATTTTGTCATTATTACTACCTTATCCTACATAAGGTTAGTCTAAAATAATATTTTTATTTTTTTTCCTAATCAAGTTTTAGGAATCGAAATTCTTAATATATAAACCAATAAAATTAATTTATAAAAGTAAACAAATAAAATAGGAAAGTATGAAAGTTTAAGATAGGAAAGGATGAAAGTTTATACTAGGAAAGCGATAAATCTAACCCAAAATTTTTAATATCTTAATGATTTACAACGATCCTTAGAAATAGTGCCAAAATTATGATCATAATTAAACTTGATACAACATAGATAATGATTAATTACAACCTCATTGATCAATTATGGGATAATCTAGCCACTTGGTTTATCAATCTAGCTACTTTCACTAATTATCAACCTAGGGCATGTAGTTTGGAAAGATGTCACATTGTATGTGAAACACTAATTCTTCTAGAGGTTGAGAAGTTATAGGGTGTGTAGAGGGAAACATATTTTCATAAAGTAAATTAATTTAAATTAAATTAGAGGAATTGAAATCACACTTTGAGAGAATTGAATTTAAAAAAGGAAGTGATTTGTTAATGTATGTTTTTGGAAGCTTCCTGATACACAATTCAAAATGCTCATATAACGAAAAATTGATTTTAATGAATTAAATTTATGAATTATGGAAGCACACATAGATAATTGAAATTGTAAATGATCACACAATATAAATAATAATTGTGTAAATTTGGTCACAATTTTTATAAGGAAAAATACATACAAACTCAGATTAAATACACACACAATAAGACTTTATTCAATCTATTTGGGATATTCAAACACTTTCAAGACATGTATATGATATTTAATATATTTAGGACATTTTAAATTATGATATATTAAAATTATATAAAGAGGGGGTCTCCTATATTTTAGTAGCATATCACTATCTCAAATACCCTCAATCTCTCTTCTATCTCTCAACATTTCTCATTCATTTATTCTCTCAACTTATCTAATCATGTGAGTTGGTTCAAAAAACCAATCTCATACAAATATAAATATTATTTTATACACACCTAGATATACTAACTCATATAATAATGTGAACATTAACATATAACATTCTTAATGAATATATATCAGGATATTTACCACAACTCTTTTTGAAGGGCCCTCATTGGTCATATTTGAGTTTTAATCCTTTCCTTGGTTTAAAATTTTCTATATAAAATCACTTCTATTTACATTATGAACATATAGAAATGTGATTATTTATACAACAAATATTACAAAATCTTCAAACTATGATTTTATTTAATAGTCCCTATTCAATAATAAATACTCTAGATTACCCTCTATTCCTTATTATATCCTCTTTAATAGAGGAGGCATGGTCTTTATTAATACTTTTTAGTTATAAAAAATAATAATTTTAATCTATTTGTTTAATAGAATCTTTATAAGAAACATACTCATACTAACTAGTAAATATATTCCTAAAAAATAGTTATAATAGAGAACATGACATAGAGAAGTTTGTTATATTGTTGAAATGGTTGGGAAACACAATCCATTGGAAACATGGGTGTGGATGATGAATTTAGGCACTGTTCTACCTTCCCCTAGACTATAGGATCTATCATGCATGTTTTTATAACCATTACAACCTATTAGGCATGACAACAAAGGTTGTATTCAACATTTATAGTTATACTACACACTAAAATAACTATGATGTAGTTGTTATAATATATTTCTTTAGTTTCTATAGGTTGTAATAGATGTTTCTAGAGTTTCTATGGGTTGTAATAGAAATCTTATTTAGTTGTTATAGGTTATGAAAAATGTATTTTGTATTTGCTACAGGTTATGCTAGACTTCTTTTACAGTTCCTACAGGTTACACCAAATGTCTTTGTAGTTTCTATAGGTTACACCAAATTTTTCTATAGTTTATATAGGTTAGAATAACATTCTATCATTTCCATGTGTTGATTATTTAGTCCTACTATTCCATAACTCATACTTAATATCTATTTACACCAAATTAGTAATAAAAATTAAATAATAATGAAAATACATGATGCAAAAAGATCATAAAATAATATTTTTAAACATAAAACATAAATATATGCATATAATATTCATTTATTACTATTTTGATAGAAAAATTACAAAAAGTCTCTTATATATACTTGGGATAAATAAAAAGGAGTCAAGAAAAGAGGTTCTAGGAGGTCATTGAAGGTTATTTTAATGACTTATCAATGCCCATAGACATTTTCCATGTGTTACTTGGGAGGACCTGGAAATTTTATAGGAAGGAATATCATGATGGTCATGCAAACACATACACTTTGGTGAAGGATATTGATTGTTGCAAGGAAACAATTCTTAAGACAAAAAAAGGAGTGTGCATGTTATGTATTAGTATCAAAGTAGATAGGATCAAGTATAAAAAATGAAGTGACATATATCTTAACACCTAAAAATAATGTAGAGGTACAAAGATAATTTCACAAGTTGTTTGATAAAGGTCTCATAATATAAAGTTTGAGTCAATGAGAAGTTCCAACAATATTAAATGCCTCAAACTTTAAAGGTTTATGTTTGGTTCCACAAAAATTGGAGTAAAAAAGAGGAGAGGGATGGAAGTATTATGATATATAAGTAGATATGCACAAGTTTGTCTTGTGAATTATGTAGTGGCTTGTTTAGGGGCATGATCATTCATAAGTATGTCAATGAAGATATTTCACAATGCATGCATAGACATTTTTGTAAAAGCCTTTGGGTTTTTTATGACTTAGTACTTGCAAGTGATAATATTCATGTTGTGTCTTTGTGGAGTGCAAGTATTTGCTTAGCAATGTGACCCTTGGGTGAAAGAAACATTGCATGTTTCTATCTTTTTAATTTAAATCCTAGGATCATGGAAGGTTGTTGTAACCTCATTTAATATCACATTATGATGTGTTGTGTGTGATGTGTTAATGTGCATTAAAAATGTATTGTGCATTTAATTTTTTTGAAACATGACCTAATGTGTTAAAATTATTTAATGATTGTAGTAGGTTGTTGAGAATATTAATTTAAATAGGTGGTTCTTGTGCCTATATAAATGCATATTTAAGCTTACCTAGGGTTAGAAGGGTAATTTATTTATTACCGAGGGTTAATTTTATTTACCTCGGTTAATTTATTTTATTTTTGAGAATCTCTCAACAATATATTTGTTCGTAGTATGAGAAAACAAATAGTTTGTTAACATGAAACAAACTATTTGTATTATAAATAATTTACATTATATGAGAAATAAACGAGAGATTATTGAAAGAATATAGAGAATTTTGTGGATTATCACCTATTTTTTAGGTGTGAGAAATTTATTTATTCTCTGGAAATATTTGAAGGTTATTTGTTGTGGGTTCTTTCTCCTGTATTGATCCTGTGGATCCTGTGTATCTCCTGCTAATTCTTTCATGGTATCAGAGCTTGGAGTTCTAGTTGAAGATCCTCTTTCCTGAAATTTTTTATCTTTTAAGACATTAAAAAATATTATTTTATTGATGTGTTACATATATTTTTAATTCTCTCAAATTCTAGTTCTTGTTTACACTTTTTTTTTGGAAAATTCTATACTTTATGCTCATTAAATGACCGTAAAAATTTCCAAAATAAGATTTTTTTTCATAAGGGCGTAGGAAATCAAGTCAGGAATCCATTTCAATTTTAATTTTCTCATTTGGATCAGGATGTATAGCTCTTTCATTCAAAAACTTGCAGACTGGTCCCTGTTGGCAGACTGCAGTACCTGTCCATTTTTCTGATGTGGCAGATCGTAAGGTTGACTTTTTTGGAATATTAGACCTGATAATGAAATATAAATATTATATATTTCTATCCATATAATTTTTGATGAATTTGGATCAGGCCGTACAATGTTTTGGAAGCCAACAACAGGAATTTAAAAACTATTTTTTTGTCTGCTGTATAGCCGTACGGTTTTCTCATTTTTGAATGTCTTATGCTGCATAAAATCCAAATATGAAAATTTCATGTGATAGAAGACTTCCAAATATTTATATTAATGCTGAGAAGGACGGATTTGGATCAGGACGTATAGTCTTTTTGGTAGATCCAGTGGAGCCATTCTGCATTGTTGAAAGGTGTTTTTCCTTCGCTATGCTTACAAATTTTCTCAAATATTTTCCTAACCACCATGCCTTGCTGGAAAAAGAGTTAATTTTTGATATATAAAAATACTATTCAGCTGTTATCTCACACGTGTGAGTCATTTTTGGCTTTTTTTAATTAATTTTTTCTAATTTTTAGTGGTTTAAATGTAAGTCTCCAGCTTTGAAAGTTCAAATTTGACTTTGCTAAAGCGGCTAGAGATATTTTGTTAAAAATTTGTAGGGAGGAAGTATTGGGGTCAAATACCCCTAAATTTTTTTCATAAATCCATTTTTTAATTTTGTATAAGCCAAGGCTAAATTTTTTTTTTTGTTGGGAGACGTTAAATTGTAACGGGAGGGGTATTTTTTGAGGAAAAATGAATGTCTAGATTGTTCTTATCAACTTCATCATCTTCCTTGGGAATGGAATCTCAATTTTTTAAACCTCTAAATTCTAAAAATTACCATATTTGGAAGCTAAAAATACAACAACTCCTTCAATCAAAGGGCTTATGGAGAATTTTTTCTGAAACAACACCTGCAACATTCACGACTAAAAATGACAAATATGCATATGGTTGTAAGCAGGATGAGGCTCTTGGATTGATTTGCCTCAACGTCTCAGATAATCTTCAATTTCACATTACAGATGCTACGACACCAAAAGAGGTATGGGAAAAATTTAAAAACCTATTTGGCAAAGTTAATGAGTTTAAAATTTTGCAATTAGATGCAGAATTGAGTACTCTCTCTCCATTAGATTTCCCTTCAATAGATGAATTCTTGGCAAAATTCAAATTTATAAGGTCACAGTTGAAAGCTGGTAACAAGGATAAAAGTGATCAGGAGTGCATTTTCATGATTTTGTCAAATTTGAAAGGACCATATAGTGTTTTTTCCTCTACTTTTTATACTATGATGGATACATTAGGTGATGAATTCAAATGGCCTTTCTTTGAAGTTTTTTATGAAAGATTGACTAGGGAGCAAACAAAATTAATGGCCTTAGATGCTCTACCTAGTCCTAGTCATGCTCTAGTTGCTAATTCTTCTAAAGGAAAACCTTCACCTAAGTCTAAAAAGCAAGCACCTTCAAATAACCCTCCAGAGTCCACCACCCAAACACCTCATCATTCTAAATCTACTAAGACCAAAAAGTCCTTTAAGCAAAAGAAAACATTTGGTCCATGTAATTTTTGTGGTGGTCCTAATCATGATGAAAGTATATGTTTTAAGAAGATGGAAGCATTAGAGGTAGCGGTCAGAGAACACAAAATTTCCATTCTATCTCCATCACTTTCTACTTCTACAGGAAAAGGGAAAGCACTTTTAGCAAGGGTTATATCTTCATGTCATGATCAGTGGATTTTTGACTCAGGTGCTTCTCAACATCTCACACATTCTAAGGATCTATTGTCTTCTCTTACAGATTGTAGTACATCACATATTTTTATGGGTAACTCCTCATAGATTAAAGTTTTGGGATCTGGTACTGTTGATAAACAAGATGGATGTTTTAATAATGTATTGCTTGTACCCCAAATCTCTTCTAATCTTCTCTTTGTATATCAAATATGTAATTCTGGTACTGGTAAAACTATGGAGTTTACTTCACATGATGTTTTAATAAGAGAATGTAATGATCCTAGTGAGATAGTTGCTACAGGTACAATAGACCATACTGCAAGACTCTATACTTTTGATAAGTTTGAGTCTTTTATGTATTTTGGTTCTTCACTTATAGCACATGGTAATAATTTCAAAAAATTATGGCATGAGAGATTGGGACATTTGAGTTATGAATATATGCAACAAATGAGTACAAAACATCTTGTAAAATGCCTTCCTAAGGTCTCTTGTATTGATGGGGTGTGTCCTGGTTGTCTAGTTGGTAAACAACACCAGGATCCATTTCCAGTTGGTAAGGCCACACGTGAAAATGCACCCTTAGAGTTGGTTCATAGTGATTTGATGACTTTTTCAACTCGTTCCTTTTTAGGGGCTAAATATGCACTCACATTCATTAATGATTTCACTCGTAAAACTTGGGTATATTTTCTCAAGTTGAAAAGTGAAGTTTTTGAGACTTTTAAGGCCTTCAAAGCCTTTGTTGAAAAACAATCATCTCTTCCTCTTAAGAAGATATGCACTGAAAATGGGGGGGAATATGACAGTAATGCTTTCTATGATTTTTGTATTGAGCATGGGATACAGCACCAGTTCACTATACCACACACTCCTCAACAAAATGGTGTAGCAGAGAGGAAGAATCAAACATTGAAAGAGATGGCTAATTATATGATTCACTCTAAAAATTTGGGTCCACAATATTGGGCTGAAGCTATAAATTGTGCAAATTACATTCAAAACCATATGCCTCACAAAGCTGTGTAAAATATGACACCCGAAGAAGCTTGGTCTGGGATCAAGCCTGATATTTCATATTTTTGTATCTTTGGGAGTCAAGCATGGGCATTCATTCCTGATGACAAACGTAAAGCATTAGAGAATAAAATCCAACCACTCATTTTTGTTGGCTATTGTGAAGATGTAAAAGCCTACCATCTTTTTGATCCTATCACACATGATGTGTTGTTTTGATAGGATGTTCAGGTTGATGAGCTACCCACTCCATAGGAGTGTACATCTAGTTCTTCTTCTCCCTCTCCTTCTTCTACTGAGGATAGTGAGGATTTGCTTTCTATTGTTGATGATGATGATGTTGCACTTATTCAGCCACCACAACCATCTTCTTCACCACCTTTGCCTAAGTGGGCAAAGAGCACTCTACAGGCAGCTGGTTCTTTTGTTGGTGATCAATCTAATTCTCATCACACTCGCTCACAGACATCTGGTGTTGCTCTTTTGGGACAAGCTTGTACAGATGATCCAGTGTTGTTTTCTAAGGCTATTGGTATACCCGAGTGGGATGTTGCTATGTATGATGAGTATTCTTCATTGATGAAGAATGATACTTGGGATCTTGCCCCTCTTCCTAAGGGAAGAAAACTTGTAAAATGTAAATAGGTCTATAGGACCAAATATGCTATAGATGGATCAGTAGATAAGTACAAAGCTAGATTAGTAGTTAAGGGTTTTTCACAGGTTGAAGGGGTTGATTACTCTGAGACCTTTGCCCCTATAGCTAAGATGGATTCTATTCGGCTTGTACTCTCTCTTGCTGCTTCACATTCTTGGTCAATTTTTTAAATGGATGTGAAGAGTGCTTTCTTGCATGATGATCTCCATGAGGAGATATATATGGAGTATCCTCCAAGATTTGTGCAAGACTCATCATTGGTTTGTAGACTCCATAATTCTCTTTATGGCCTCAAACAAGCTCCTAGAGCTTGGTACGAGAAGATGGATAGTTTTCTTTTGAGTTCTGGTTTTATTCGTTGCGAGTCAGATCACAATGTATACATCCTAAAGCAAGGTGAGGAGCTTGTCATTTTGGTTTTGTATGTTGATGATCTCATCCTCATTGGCAATTCAGATTCCTTGATACATGACATTAAGGACAAGTTGGCAGATAGGTTTGATATGACAGATCTGGGACTTCTACATTATTTTCTTGGTCTTCAAGTTTTTCAATCTTCTGAGGGCATTTCTATTGGATAGTAGAAGTATGTGATAGATATTCTTCATCAATTTGGCATGGCTGATTATAAGCCTACACCCACTCCATATCAGTCAGGTATTGTGTTGTTTTCCACTTGTACGACTCCTCTTGTTGATTCCACTTTGTATAGGCAACTTGTAGGTAGTCTTTTATACCTGAATCATACCCGTCCTAACATCACATTTGCTGTGAACCTTGTCTCTTAGTTCTCACATGAGCCTCATGAGAGTCATTGGCAAGCAACCAAGCGTATTTTGTGCTACATTTGGGGAACCACTCACTTTGGTATACATTACACACCACAGAGTTCTACACAGCTTGTTGGATACACTGACTCTGATTGGGCTGGTGATGTTGACACTCGCAAGTCCACTTGTGGATTTGCTTTCACACTTGGTTCAGGTCGAGTTGCTTGGGCATGCAAAAAGTAGATTGCTATTGCATTGTCCTCTACTGAGGCTGAGTATCGAGGTGTTGTCAAAGCTAGTCAGGAGATACTTTGGCTTCGATAGTTGCTTGGAGAGTTTGGCTTCACACAACAGGGTCATACTACTCTTTGGTGTGATAACCAAAGTGTGATTTCTATTTCATGCAATCATGTTGCGCATCAGTGGAAAAAACACATTGAGATTCACATGCACTTCATTAGACATCTTATTCAGGATGGAGTTCTTTCTTTGGAGTTTGTGCCTATAGCTGAGCAAATTGTAAACATCTTCACTAAACCTTTGGCTTCTCCTCTTTATCTTCTATTGTGAGCGATGCTTGGGGTAAAGGAAGTTGTCCTTGGGGGGGATTTCCCATGAAGTCCTTCCTTCCTTTATTTTTCATATATTTTGATTGGTTTGTACATGGGTACCTTATCAGGCCTAGTAGCCGAGACCCATCTTTGTTTGTCATTCTCCCTATGTTTCACTTAAGGGAGGGTGTTGGAATAATGCATATTAAGCTTACCTAGGGTTAATAGGGTAAGTTATTTATTACCGAGGGTTAATTTTATTTACCTCAGTTAATTTATTTTATTGTTGAGAATCTCTCAACAATATATTTGTTCGTAGTATGAGAAAACAAATAGTTTGTTTTCTCTATTTTGTAATCATTACAAATAGTTTGTTAACATGAAACAAACTATTTGTATTATAAATACTTTACATTATATGAGAAATAAACGAGATATTAATGAGAGAATACAGAGAATTTTGTGGATTATCACCTATTTTTTAGGTGTGAGAAATTTATTTATTCTCTAGAAATATTTGTAGGTTATTTGTTGTGGGTTCTTTCTCTTGGATTGATCCTATGGATCCTGTGTATCTCCTACTAATTCTTTCAGTTGTGTCTTTGTGGAGTGTAAGTATTTGCTTAGCAATGTGACCCTTGGGTGAAAGAAACATTGCATGTTTCTATCTTTTTAATTTAAATCCTAGGATCATGGAAGGTTGTTGTAACCTCATTTAATATCACATTATGATGTGTTGTGTGTGATGTGTTAATGTGCATTAAAAATGTATTGTGCATTTAATGTTTTTGAAACATGACCTAATGTGTTAAAATTATTTAATGATTGTAGTAGGTTGTTGAGAATATTAATTTAAATAGGTGGTTCTTGTGCCTATATAAATGTGCCCCTATATTTGATTCAATGATTTTGTGATATTAAGGATCATGTTTATTAATTTTATAGGTAGTTAAAATTATAAATAACTTGAATTAGAGAGTAAAAATCTGAGGATCTAATGTTGTAACACATCTCATTCAGGATTGCAATGTTATTGTCATTTTGTGTGCAAGCTATATTTTCATTCATTGAAATCAAATAAAAAATAGAATTTTGTTATTGCATTTGGTTTCATTATTACTTTGTGTAATTTTTAAATCTAAGTGGTTAAAGTCTTCTCTTAATTGATACCTCTAACTAAGACTACACTATATTTATTTGGTTTTAGGTTCTTGGTTTTTGGAATTAATAAAATTTTTGGGGTGTGTTGATGGTTAAGTATATAATTTGTATATGTGTTTTATTTAGTTTGTTTATATTCAATTGGTGTTAGGTTTCTTATTTTTTTAATTAAAAACATGCATTATATTTATAAATAATAAATAAAAAGTGAAAAAAATATAAAATGTGTGTGGCATGAGATCATACCCCAAAAAAGAGCATGTCAAAATCACACTAAGACTAACCTTAGTATCAAAGTAGAGTTATGGCTTCTATCCCACAAGTAGAATCATTAAAAAATACATGTAAAATGTTAGTATAAATAACAAACATCATATATAGAAAACATGGAAAAAATAGTTAGGCCACAGGTGCAATGAACCTTACTAATGAAGGATGAAGTAGACTTTCTAGTTATCTCCAAAAATGCCATAATGGGGGTGTAAAATCTTAGGTATAGTCTTTCAACCAACTTGTTCTATATTCTATTTGTTGTCTTCCTTAGTCTGTCAAATAAGAGGTGAATGTTCCAAAGATAATCTAGGAATTTTCTATTATCCTTCCTAACTAGAAGGCACCAATATATAAGGTCCATAACCTACATGGGTGAAGGACAACCTTCATAGTGTGACCATATTCATAGTAGGATAAAAAATCATCTCCATAATAGTAAAATTTTCCAACCATTTTCATATAATGGGTTATTTAACTATAAATTTAGGTAATGTGCAAAGGTTAAAAGATATAACTAAATGACCATGTAATCCTAAATAAAAACCTTGTTTCTAGTCCACTAAGACAATACCTTTGACTGAGGCATTTCATCCTACCACAAAAATAACCATGAATTTGATTGAAGAATTGCATCATGTCCCACATTCATAGTTGTGAATATAAAATCTTAAATCTATAGATCAAACAAAATATACAATGTTTATGAGTCTTTATTAAGTTTGTACAAATATTTAATCATCCAACAAACAAGATGATCAATAATAGGTACCTAAAAAAATTTTAGGTTGCACCATGTAGACCTTCTCATTCAAATATCAATTTAAGAAACCAAAGTGAGTTGATATGGAGAGAAACAACTAAGGTGTGATCATATTTATAGTAGGAGTAAAAACCATATCTTTAGTAAGAAAAAATTATACCCATTTTCATCTAATGGGTTATTTAACTAGCTTTTTTGATACCATATAAAGGTGAAAAATAAGAGAAAAATGACCATGCATTGTTGAATTAACAACCTTAAATTTGGTCATCTAAGCTAGTGCCCTTTTTTTGATGAAATATATTTATATATTAACTTAACATAAATATATAAAAAATTCACAAAAAAATAAGGTGACATGAGAGCACACCATGCCACTAGGTAGAGCCTAGGAGCAAATTATCAAAAGTATCAAATCTAGGTATCACTGAGAGGAAAGTCACAAAATAAAATTCAAAACTATTAAGAAGCTAGGAAAATTCCCAAACGTATAGGATACATATCATCTAGGCCCTAGCCAAAACTTGGCAAGTCATTTCCATCTGGAATACGCTCCCAACCACTAGCTTGAGCCATGTCCATTCCATCTTTTGCTTAAGTCCTGGTGGGTGAGATAGTGAAAGCTTGGGAAACTTGTCCAACATGTCAAAATAGCCTCCAGGTGGTGTCCCCTAAGCATCTAGGCATGAAAGTGGAGGAGGAGCACCCCAATCATCCTACCTAATAGGGAAAAGAGGCAATGGTTACCACCCTCACTATTACCTAGGAGGGAAACATGCTAGTATAGGGTGCCAATATGAGAGTGACACTTGGACTAGCTATGGTGATGTCCACCATGAGGTGGCCAAGACACTCTATCATCCAATATAGGATCCCTAGGTAGAGAAGGTGGAACCCAAGTTATAACACAAGGAGCATCTATCTAGTGAGACATGAGGTCTCAGAGATACCCAAGCTCCATGGCCACTTTGTTGGTTTGGACTTGTATCTACAAAGGAACATTGGAGATAATGGAAGATTTTTGTAAATTAAAAATATTACAATCAAAATAAACATGATTAAACATAAAATTATTTCTTTCTTTCTAAATCCAAAAGAGAATATCCACTCTAAAAATATACCAAACTTGAGCTACTTTGATGGGCATCGTAGGCTTGTCCCCTGGGAGGATGTGCTACCAAAGGAAGAAGTCAGATCGGAAGGGCCTGAGAAGAGATCATGGATCCAAGACTAGACCCTTTAAACTTTATAATAGTACCAAAAGAGATGAGGTAGGGTCTCGAGGTGTCCAAAGAAGGGATAAGTAGGTAGTTAGACTTTGAGATGAAAAAGCCTTTTACCAATAGGTAAGCTTTGGTGTAGTATACACCAAGAAAAATGGGCAAGCTTGGGCTCCACATAGGCCCCCTAAATAGAGTTTAAGTAAGAGATCCACATTTTCATATATGAGTACAATCCCTAATGGTTATTGAGCTTGTCAACCATGGGAAAATGTGGGGTGAGCCAATTATAGCCAAGTTGAAGAGTGTAATTATGAAAGGGGGTTTCAATAAACCATTTCCAATCCTTCCACCATGGTCTAGCAGAATTAATCAAGATTTTGTGAAGCATGGAAGTGAGGACAAAACTAAGGATTGCTTGGTAAGATTCCTAGTCTTCATTTTCCAATCAGAATTTAGTTTTCATATCCTCCTAGGGAAGCCAAGAGTGAGAGTGTCTATAAAAGATATCCTGGATAGAGAATATTCCTCTAAGAAATAGCTTGAGGGCATTGATCCAAGGAAATTCTACCAAAAGGAACCCATTTTTAGAAAAGATAGGGGACCATCAAAGAGAGTGGGAATTAAAAGATAACCCATTGTTAAAACTAGAACCATTCCAAAGGAGCCAAGGCTTGATCTTTTCCCAGGCTTTCTAGATGCTTTTGGCCATGAAGGACCTAGTGATATGAATGAGAAATTTGATGAAAAATAAATTAGGGAAGCCAAGTCCTTTTTAAGATTTCTTGACCTTAGGTAAGCCTGAGGAGATATAATGTTTGAATAACACCTTCCAAGCTTCTAGACCCTCAATGGCCCTCACAACCCATTTGCCACATAAAGTGGATCCTTACCTAACGAGGTCAATAAGTCCCATCCCTCCAGCTTCATGTGGAAGGAAACAATATTCATAAGTTACAGTATGGAAACCTTTACCTTGGGGAGAATTGGCCCTTAGGAAGTCTCTAAGCAATTTCACCAACTTCTAGTAATATTTTTTTGAAGGAACCTAACATGACAAATAGTAAACATGGGTGGATGCAAGAATATTCGAGCAGGTTTGAAATTTCCCTACTAACGAAAGAGACTTGGTCATCCAATAATCTAGATTCTTAACAACTCTATCAACAACATATTTACACAACAAAGGTGGTGAAATATCGAAGGATAAAGGGATACTGAGAAATTTAAAAATTTCATCATGTTGTATCTGTGTCCAACCATATTTAGTTGCCCACAGAGGTGGAAGGAGGTATGACTACCTATAGCAATGAGTTTTTTCCATTGGATGCTAGAGCCAGAGGCTAGGCAAAAGTTGTCAAGACACTGAAGGGTTTTGTCCAAATTAGCTTCATCTTCAATGAGGGTAAGGAAGGAATTATCTTCCAAATGGTCATTAAGCAATTACATGTCCTCATGAGGGTTGAAAGCATTAGGTGGAAGATAAATTAACTTAACAAGGCCAAAATATTAGGATTTACTATAAAGGTATCCAAACCCCTTAGTAACAAGCATATAAAATTTTGACACTAAAGGGAACCCTTGGTGAATGCAGTGTTATAGGATAAATTTCTTGGAGTTGTCTCTATTAATAGACAAGACAACTGAGGCATCTGTAAAAATCATTTGAATGGTTTGAAAGAAGTGGGATCGAATCCCAAATCATGAAGCATGGATATGATAAAAGGCCATTTAATATGATCATAAGCTTTTTCAAAGTCAATTTTTATGAATAAGGCTTATTTTTTGGATCATCTGGCCTAGTCCATACCTTCTAAAATAGTAATGATGTTTTCTAGAATGTAGCAATTCCTGATGAAGCTAGTTTGTTCTAGATGCATAATTAGAGGTAACATATAGCACAGATGGATCAATAATGCCTTGGATATGATTTTATAGGAGACATTGAGGAGGGTGATGGGCCTCCAATTATAGATCAACTCTAGGTCTCCCTGCTTAGGTATGAATTTGATATTTTCTTTGTTAATATTTTTACCTATCATGTGTGTGTAAAATTCTTCTTGGTAAACCTTAAACAAATCATTACCCACAAGATCCCAAAGGGTTTTGTAGAATTTTTAGGGGAAGCCATAAATGTCATGGGATTTATTATTAGCTATATGTGCCATTACTTCATGTGAACCATCTACAGTGAGTGGAAAAATCACCTACTGAGCAGGAGTGTGTTTACAAGGCACAACTAAAAGACATTGTTGGAGGGTAGTTTCCCATTCAACTAAAGGGGCTTGAGATTAGACCACTTGTTGATAGTGGTGTAAAAATGCTTGTACTATCTATGGTGTTTCTGAGAGTCTGTTACCAACCTCAAAAATAACTTGAATTTGTTGTTTTGAGTTTTTGGTTCATAACATTTGAAAGAATTATTTAGAAGCTTTATCCCCAATCTTCAACCAATGAAGCCTGGCTTTGATTTGGGCTCCCCATGCACTGTAGTTGTCTATAATCTAGATGTGATGCCACAAGGAAGAAACTCTCACCTATAAGATCTCATTAAAAGGATCTTTTTCTAGAGATAGGGTCATATGGCTCAGCTCTAAAGAAGTAGCAAAGTATGAGTGTCTCTAAATTTTGGCAAGCTAGTAGCCATAGATCCATAAGAAGTGGGCAGTTCTTTAGATTATGTCATCCCACCAAAGAATCTAACTAGATTGTTGAGAAGGATGTGGGTCTAAATTCCAAACTCTCCTATTGTGTTCCACCATGGGCCCATGCTTGAGCAAAGAGGTGTTAAGAAAAAATTGATTTTTGTGGACCTTGGGATTCATCAACTGCCAAGTCACACAAAATCAAATGGAATAATGGTCAGAAAGCCCAAAATCTAGCAACATTTACATCAATGGGAAGAAGTCATTTTAACAAGAGAAGTACAATTAGAAAGACATCATTTCCCTATCAAGACACTTCAAAATTTGAGTGGGGCCTTCCTTGAAGTTACTTAGTAGGCTAGTGCAAAGTATTAGGGTCATAAAGGCCTTATTTAGTGCACATGTAGAACCATACCTCCCTTTTTCTAGTTACCCACCTTATGGGCAAGTGGCTCATTTTGTCCTTGGGAGTTGAAATCAAATTAAAGTCACCACATAATACCTAATGGGCATTAGGGAGATCATCTATAATCCACCACCATAAATGGGTATGCTCTAACACATCATTCAAGGCATAAATATTAATAATGCCAAAAGAATGGCTTTCAATATTAAAAAGAGCCCATACTAACCGGTTAGTGGGGTCCATGCCAGATTATGCAAAGTGTGACTACCACTTTTGAGAAATTAAAGTGATCACCCCTTCACATCCCATGGCATGGTGACTATGCAAAATGATATTGTCATGCTAGATGGAATTAATGACAACTATCAATGAAAAATCTGGCACCTTGACTTCTTGTAAGTAAAGAATGTCCATCTCAAGAAACTTCCTTCTAAAATCATGCATGATAAACTTGGATTTTGGTTATGTGAAACCCCCAAACATTCCATGAAAATTAATTCATAGATGACAAGAGTCAAGGGACATGTCCTCTGAATCCAACTTTTCTAGGGGATCATACCAGTTCTACAAAAAATGCCCACAATTGACATTCAAGAATTCATATTTTTCATCAAGTTAAGGTCAACCATAAAATATCCTTCCTCTACCTTGTCATTCCTCCTAGGAGGGATATGAGAACATTTGGGTAGATCCCATTGAGAGTGAATTGGAAGAGTGACAACCTATGAGTGTGAAAATTTGGGAGAGCTAGGCCTGGAGGCCTCAAGACCTTGAGATAAAATGTTCATAGCTAGTAGGGTGTTAAACACCCTAAGCATTTAAACCAATTTTGAGGCTTCCATTAGCATGGGATCTTTTTCAATAGGAGCTTATTATTATGGGCCAATGCTCAAGTATGGCTTATTGTCTTTGGGGGTGTAAACCAAGTTAACTACTTTGGGATGTGAATTCCTCTTCCCCACCATTTTCTATCCATATTTAACTAATTTTTAGCTAGCATCAAGAGAGGACTTAGGTGGTGAGGGTGAGTAGTTAGTTGAATTATTATGATCCAATTGAAGGGGACAATCCCATATCTTATGGTATGTGGCCTAACAACAAAAATAAGTGTTAGGAAAGTTAATATAGAGGACTTGTTGAGAGTGTCTCACATCCCTAACTTATATTTCCACACACTCCTTGAGGTCTCAAGATAGGTCTACTTCAACACAACCCCTATTTTATAGTCTAGTAGAGTAAAATTAGTTTTGTTCATGATAAACCACATGGCCTATGGAGGATACTATTTGGTGGATAAAGTGCCAGTATGGGAGCAAGAGTCTTGGGAATTTAACCCAAACTAAGAATTTAAGAGCAGTGTGCTTTGAGACTACAAAGTATCATGTCTAAGGGGAGAGGACTATGAGCGAGTTCTTAACATACCATGTGGTAGAATTATGGAGGATTCCTCCAACATGGATTGGGTCAGAGAAGCAAAAGAGGAATAAACCCTTAGTCATGTTTTGGATGCTCTCTAGCTTGACTCCATGAGATACCCAGTGAGTTTGAATGTAGTAACGTATGATACTTTTTGAGGGGATTATCCCAACAATATAACCTATTAAACAAAACTGCTCTAACCATTAACATGTAGAATTAAATTTGAGAGTAGGTAGTATAACATCATGTTCTAAAACATTACCTCATGGTATATTTTTAGGACAAACTTCCTTTGGCACTTGTAGGGGGCCATTGCTTAGTGCTCCTCCATTCTTCTCCACAACTAAAATAACTAGGATAGAATGGGGGATGACATTATAAAGACCGGCCTTGTCTAAAGGTGAGAAACCCTAAATGGAAACTAATTTTAAGTCCTATAGGCACTTAAGGCCATGGTATGAACCAATGCTAGACAAGTGAGGAACCAAGGGCTGAGTCAATGGTAAGCATGAAAAAAACCCTAGTAGAGTAAAAAAATTCACCAACAAATTGATAATTGAGTCATATCTAAGCTAGTGCCTTTGACTAAGGCATTTCATGCTCCTACACAACTACTAATGAATTTGATTGAATAATTTCATCATCCTGCACATTCGTAGTTGTGAACTAAAAATATTGAAGATATTGATCAAATAAAATGTACCAAGCTCATGGATCTGAACTAAGTCCATATATGTAATTAATCACATATAAAAAATATGATCACTAATAGATACATGAAAATATTCAAGCTACACAATTTAGATATTATCATCTAAATATGTAGTTAAGAAATTGAATTCATATGCTATGGACAAAAGCAATGAAAGTGTGACCATCTTCATAGTAGGAGTAAAAACCATATTTGTAGTTAGAGAAATTTCAACCCACTTGTATCTAGTGGGTTGTTTAACTAGTGGTTTAGGTACCATACAAAGGTCATAAGCGAGAGAAAAATGACCATGATATGATAAATTAAAAACCTTGTTTTCAATCCTCTAACCAAGTGCTTTTGACTAAAATTACATCCTCTTGCATAACTACCCATACATTTGATTGAGGAATTGTATCCCCCTACACATTCATAGTTATGAATCCAAAATCTTAAAGATACTCATCAAATAAAATATTCTAGTCTTGTGGAGCTTAATTAAGTTTGTAAAGGGACTTAATCATCCATAAAAATAGATGATCACTTTTAGGTACCATTTTTTTAATGTTTTACCATGTAAATATTCTCATTTAAATATTCATTTATGAAAACAGATTGAGCTAGTATGGAGAGAAATAATCTAAGTGTGACAATATTCACTGTAGTAGGAATTTTTTCCACACATTTTCATCCAATGGGTTGTTTAATTTTTAACCCTTTTTTATATTGGGTGAGGTTTAAAGGGTATAATATACTATATAAAAGGATGAATAAAACTATTCTAGATTAGACCAATTAATTCAAAAATGCTGAGTTATCCTAAATATAAAAAGTAGATCTAGAATAATAGTTTTATTGCATAGACAAAAAGAATAGATAATACTTATCTTATCTACAAATTCATAAGTAGATATAATAAGTAAAAAGGTGGAAATAGGTAGGGATAAGACCAAGATATAGCTGTTAGCTTCTACAAATATAATTTATAGGTGCCCTGATATTAATAAAAATATTTGGTATGGAATATTCATTGTATTATAGAATGACCACCTAGGTCCTTTTGGGTTTCATGTTGCCTTTCTGTTGATGTCTTTTATTCATATGTATAGGCTATAGATGACTACATGTGGATCAAACCATAACTCTTCACCTTAGGTCTTTTATACCTTGCCAAAAATGGTTTAGTGGGATCACGGTGTCAAGCTAACCTCAAAGACCCATATGTCAATGGACATTATCTACATATCCAATACTCTAAGAAGGGCCTCAGACATATGTAGTTATCTCATAGGTGTTGGCTTGTGTGTGCACAAGTGTGAAATATATTATATGCAAGAGAATGGAATGATCTATATTGTAACTTGATAAATACTACTCATGGGTTATTCTATTAGTGATTCATACCTATAATATGACTACTTATATTACTGATATGAAAATAAGGAATCATAGGGAAGTATAACTCAATTGTGTAATTGATTGAGTGAGATTAAATATGTGCTTGCTTGGTATTTGGTAGATGAATAATTAATAGGCTTAGCTTTATATTTATGCCATACCTTTTGGAAATATATCATAGTAAGGTTAAATAAAAAAAGTGGGCTAACCCATACGATTTAAAATATTTTCAAATTAGATGAATGTTGAGGATTGGACACTTTATAATAATCTGGACACTTACATCAATTCAAGTGTCCTTATATGGGATGCAAGTGTTCTATAAGCTAGGAAGTTGATGAGGATATAAAATTTATAGGGAAGGATATATATCAAGTTTTAATCTTTTTGTATAGTGCAAGAGATTTATGTCATCATACATTATAGGGTCAGACCATAAGATAACTAATTAGGCATAATGAGATGGTGAATGCAAGTGTTTTGATAATAGGAATGTTTAAAACTAAAGGGTAGAACCCTAATAGGTATTTTTCAAGTATACAAGACTTAGATGTTATAAAAATTATATTTTAGTATCTTAATTTTCTCCCACCCCAATATAGTAATAAATAAGGATGAAATTACTAGTTTAAAGGAAATAAATACATTTGTACACTATGAATTTGTTTGAGCCATTTTGAGTGTTTTTTTAGTTTATGACATGTAACCAAAAGGATATTATAGTATAAATTAGTGCATATAGTCTTAAATACAAAATAATTGAAATGATTGAAACTAAAAATAACAAAGGAATACACCCATATGTTAATGCAACTTTGGTATTTGACTTGGTAAATATGCTTCCTTATAAAGCATTAGAGTTGAGAGAGGCTCAAAAATGAACCTTCAATATTTTAAGAGGGATATTTTAAGGTAATTATGTCCCTAATTTAGTGAAAGGGTGAGTTATGTCACATCAATTGAGATCATTAAATCTCAATCACACAACTCACGTGATAGTATAATAAAATCCAATTTAAGTGGTATAGCCAACTAAAAATGTAAAAGAAAACTAGTTTTAGGCCATTTATGGTATTGAATCTCAACCACACTACTAAAATTATCCAACCTATATAGATAATAAAGTCTCAAAATGGAGCTTCATTGTGAAAATGGTGCTTCTTGGTAAAGTATCAGTGCTTCTTGGTAAATAAGTTTGAATATTTATTATAAAATTTTGGTACACTTGCATGGATTATGAACATATAATGTGTCTCAAATGAAAGCATCTATAAAAATACAAGATATACTATGTAACTATGTATAATATCTACAAAAAATCTAAAAAACCTAAGTCCCAAATCTTTAAAAATTGGTACAATATGTATAAGATTTTGACCCAGTGTATATCTTAATCATGCAAACTATATCAACTATGTATACAATGTATGTGTGGAGACATGTCTCTATGACATGACCCCACTAATGTTGCCCCCATTTTAAGGTGAGGGGAATGGAATATTGTAGTAACCTTAGCTCAAAATGATGGGTTAATTATATAATCTATGTATGAATCATGTAACATATAGGAGTATCATGTATAAGTAGATATATCAATGAAGCTCACAATATTTGATCACAAAAATCCCTAAGAGACATGATATGGATCATGTCAATATCTAAAAAATAACAATATGTAAGCTCATCAAAAAATCAAATACATACACAAGAACTCTCAATGTCACACAATAGGGGTATAAGGAGATAATAAAAAAGGGGCATATTTAAATTCCTCACACTCAAATTAATGTCATATTTAAATGTCCAGAAAAAACATATAGGCCAACAAGAAAGGAACATATTAAAATGTTCCATAAATAAGAAAATAAATAATAATAAAAATACACTCAAGGATGTTATAATGAAAATAAATGAATTATAAGCAAACAATATAATCATATCATACGCTTCCCTACATATGTGTGTTATAAAAAAAGTTATGTAATGTAGCATATCAAATACATTGTGAAAGAAGTAAACATGAGTATAGAAATGTGTAAGTGTTAGTGTTGACCAAATTTTGACCCCAAGTAAAAATTTGGTCACCTCCTCTAGGTTGAAACCTTATAGGGTTTTCAAATGTTTCTCATGGTCTTGTTATGGTCTCAAGTGGTCTTAAATAGTCTCATATAGTCATATGTGTCCTTGTATATCATTGTCCAAGTTTTGGTCTTATGTTCACTTGTCTAGTCTAATGGTCAATATTAAAGTCTTGGAATGGTAAAACATATTCAAAGGTTTAATATAGTTAAAATTAACTATGAAAGGTTATTTTATGTCATTTAATCTCATATTATCATGCACTAACCTTTATTTGAATTTTATATGCAAAAAATTACATTTTAGCCACATTTTATTCCATGTGGAAGGGTTAGACGTACCATTCCAAGAAGATAAAATTTAAAGAAGATTTCAAATACCCTTGGTGCAACATATTAGATAGAGAAAGTTCAATAATGGTCAAGGTCTGATGTCATCTATAGTTTAATTCCTAATCTTAGTAAAAGGACATTTTACAAACACTTGTATGACCTTGAAAGATTAGAGTTTAGTTGAAAATGGTTTGGAAGTGTCTCTTGGGATCCCTTAGATCATTTTACATATTTGGACCAAGTTTTAGGTCAAATTTACACTATTAAAAACTCTTCACCTCCATTTTTGCCTTCATAAGCTTAGGAAGGTAATTTTACATTGAATGGTACAGCTGAGAGAGAGAGAGAGAGAGAGAGAGAGAGAGAGAGAGAGAGAGAGAGAGAGAGAGAGAGAGAGAGAGAGAGAGAGAGAGAGAGAGAGAGAGAGAGAGAGAGAGAGAGAGAGAGAGATGAAAAATTGTAAAATTTTAGGTGTATTAGTAATATTGAAATCAATGTCATTGGATTTTATATTGGTGGCCCCTTATTTATGAAAAATATCTAAGAGTGACATAAGGTCACTATGGTCTATCCATCTAAAAGGGGTATTTTATTTCACCAATTTCTCTACTTTAGAAATATATGGATAATAATGGTTTTGAGGAATTATTTTAGAGGTCATATATCCCCCTTTCATGCTGGTTTTATCAGATAAATCGTCTCCATGAGGTGCCTTAACTTGGAAGAAGAATGTCTTGGTGTACAAGCTATTTCATTGAATCCTACACAAGATTCCATTTTGTCTTCATGATGGAAACTATAAAAGGTTTATAATTATTAATTTTTCATTAAATATCACTCAAGTTCATGAAGTTCATGTTCTACTTGTTTTATTTGTTTCTTGTTCATATATTCAAATGCGTACTCTTTAGAGACATGGTCAAGGTTTGTAGAGACCATTGGAGATTTGAATGATAATATTGGCTCAAATTCCAATGATACATCATGGTGTGAGGTTTTTATATGATATTTTACTCT
This sequence comes from Torreya grandis, assembly GCA_037957365.1. NCBI lineage: Eukaryota > Viridiplantae > Streptophyta > Pinopsida > Cupressales > Taxaceae > Torreya > Torreya grandis. Next base: position 1,563,563 of record JARHVA010003490.1, read on the forward strand.
TGTAAGTAAATAAAATTGAAGGTGAGATCCCAAATACACATTTTTAAATGATAAGTTATAGGTATTTCTTCAATATACAATCCTATATGGATTATAAGAGTAAATGGGAGGTACTTAGAGTCATAAAAAAGACTTAATACATGTCTCCATTCATTCACATTATCATTTATTACCCCAATACTCCCATCATGAGCTCAAATTAACTACATGTTCCAAGTCCCTACACACATAACTTATGAATATAAGATGATTGTACATACAGTCTATATAAACCTGTAGGGTAAGTTCAAGGTGACATAAGACTTGGTCATATGATTTTTGAATCATTTAAGAATGAAATAATAAGTGGTATTAATTTAAAAATGGTGAAAAGTTAAATAACTCTTTGAGAAATGGCTTTGTACCACTAAATAGTCAAAAACTGACCTACATGCCCTAAGCCTGTAGGTCCCCATTTTGGACTAAAGTCACATAAAATCAACACTAGAATAGTCTCAAGAATGGAGAGCCTAAACTAATTATGGTTAGACAGTGATATGATACCTTGAAAATATGTTCTAGGTCACTTACAAATTTATTGATAGAGCTAAGAAAGTAAGTTATAGTCTAACAGTCATCTACAGGATTGTGTACAGACTGTATATGAGAACATGTAAAAAGTGAATTGCAAATGTCAAGAGGATACCATTGAATCTACATATACAATGAAGATAATTAATTTTATATAAATTATTTCAAGCATCATAGTAGGTGATAAGACTAGGTTTTAATTCTAATACTCAAACCTTACCCTACTAGCACCTACAAACTGCTAACTGGATAGTTAGTCTTAAGCCTAAAGAATATATGATTGATAGCTAGGGGTGCATAAAATGAATATATGATTGATAACTCAAATTTAATTGTATAAAATTTTATGGACCAAGATAAGGTTAGTGATTTCAAAGGAGAGGGCTTAAACCAAATACATAGTCTTGACCCTAAAAGGCTACTTATAGGCTTGTTTGAAAGGTCAACATAGTTTCCTACCTAGTAAAGAGGACATATGGGTTTGAAGGGTTATTGAAACTAATTTAATATTTTAAATTAATCCATGATATATTTAAGGAGATGATTGAGGTATATTTGAAGTCTCAAACTCCAAAACATAGTCAACACCTTAAATAACACCTATAGGCTGCAAGTTGAGATAGGCTAATCTTAAGCCTAAGTGAGAATCAAAACATGGTGAAAAGGATCTGAGGTCCACATTAGTTTGAATAAAATTTCATAATGTGTGTTTATACTAAAAAAAACATATATATGATTGATAAAATTGATTCCCAAACTCCATACTCAGTCTAGATCAAAAGGACACACATAGTCAGATCCTACAGTCTAGCCATGAGAGAAATTTGAGTTTTGAGAGTCCTATAGGTGTGATTAAAAATATAAAAAATATTATAATGGGTTTTAATGAGTATAAAAATATGTACATATAAATTTTAAATTCATACATGTAGTGGACATGTTCATTATTTTGTCTCAGACCTTCCCCACTCCATTGGCAAGGGGCAACCATGAGACTAAGGGGACTTTTTCACTCAAAATCATGAAACAAGTATTATAGAAACAATGAAGGAACATTAAGGTAATAAAAAAACATTAAAATGGTCTTATTAATATTTTATAAGGAACCAAACCATAGGATTCAACTCGAATGACCTTGAGGGTTAGAAAGAAGGAGATAGAGTCATAACCCCAAGTACCCTAACTAATACACTATGAGCATACAGTGGGGTAAAAAGGAATACCAAATAATATAGAATAATGTGATGGTTTTTTTTTTAGGTTTTTTAACCTATATCAGTAGTTATATTAACTTTTGATTCCAAAAACCCAATTTGGATATATCTCATGCTCAAGAAACACTAAACATGCCACCTGAGGAGTAACTTCAAATGCTCATACCATAGCTCACACTTTTCATGAGAGGATGAGCCATTTAGGATATTTTATGAGGTTAGTGAATAATATTTTAAAATTTTAATGAAATAAATTTATGATATGTTCTTTATGAACAATCGTTACGACCCTAAACAGGTCTTAAACCTCTCTAAAACCCTGATAGTGACTAGTCAAGGGAAAAAGACCTCAAAAGCACATTTAATGCCATATTTTGATCCTAAAACCTATTATATGTTTTTTATGACTCTGAGGAGGTTATAAAAATGTAATTTTATGCTGGTGTAACTTATACAAACTATCATAAATGCCCTATTTTTGCATGTTTTTAGTGTTTTACAAGTGTTCTACGAAGGGGAGAACTTAACAATTATTAGATGAGGTCACTTTGAATGTTTTATATTTATTAAAGTCAAAAATAATTAATAATAGGTTTTGGAGGTGATCAAACTAGGACCATTTTCTAATCCAGTCTCAAATAGGCTCAAAATGAGACTAGGTGGTAAGGCCATTTCTTGGTTTTCATACTTACATAGGGTCTCATGACCCCAAAAAGTATGGATAAAGAAAATAGGGTCATAATAAAATATGGTCATAGGGAAAGTGAATCACATGGTTTTGGGTGATTTCACACTTGTGGAAGAAGTATGGAGCAAGAAAAAAGGGTCCTAAGTAAGGATGCCTAATTCAAGAGAGAGAAAGATAGAAAAGATGGACTTCCACTCAGATTCAAGGGATGAAATTTGAGATGGATATATAAAGATATAATTAGTCATATAATATGCCATTATTTTCTTATTATAATATATACAACTCTATATACAAGGAGATTTACATGTTTTTAAGGGTACAAGGAAACTAGGCCTAGTAAGGGCTTATGGAGCAAAACAAACTCATGGGATTTGTTATAGGAACAAAAATGTTTTGTTTAAAACCTAATAAAATATTTTAAGATCATTCATGGAGATATGATGAATTGGATAAGATGAATCTAAGTTTTCAGCGATTTGGACTAAGTTAGGTGTGGGAAATGAAGAGTTTCAAGACACCTATGAACATCAATGATGGAATGGAAGGTCAGAGGAGTTTATTAAGGAATGGAAGATGTCTAATGATTTTACTCAGATAATTTCATTGTGAATTCATTATTGGAAATTCCATTTTCACCTGTTTCATGTAAAGAAGGGTAGTTTTTAAGAAGCTAGTCAAGGTATCAATCCAATTTATAACCCCCACACCACTTGGAATGTTGGAGCTTCTTTAGGAGTGAGACACATGAATTTGTAGATTTGTTTGTACTATATAATAACTCATTTAATTATTTTAACTCATTTACACTTGTCAATATTCTTCTACTATGCCCCTCCCTCTCTCTTCACACTTCTCTATATAAGCAAACACTTTTTGCTAAATTCATAGAATCCACATCTAGTATGGAAAAACCCTAATGGTTTGAATAATATTTCTGAATTTGAATAAAATATTTCAAAATGATTTTTATTTCTTAACTTTCTTGTCTAAGTGTTTGAAGTAGTGCATAGTTGAATGATGAGTGATAGTCATCTATCCTTGTGTTCACTTTACTCTTTTATGTTTTATGCAATAATTCTTCTCTATAATAGGTCACATGAATTGTAGTCCATGTCTTTTTATATCTCTAAGTGTAAGGAAACCATTAGTGTCGAGAATCATATATTTTATTAATCTACCTTGAGAAGTGCATTGCATATCACCTTCATGTTTGAAATATTTTTGTTAAAGAAACCTTGATGTTAAAGTCAGTATTTTGAATCATCTTCATAGTGCATGTTCATATTAGTGTATTGGAGATTAACTTGGTGCATCACTTCATTATATTAGGTTTATTTCATGTTATGTCTATCCCTTTTCACTCCAACAAGCTAGTATTATAGGTGATGATCTTAAATAAACATATCAAAGGAGATAGCCCTTCAATCTATAGGTTTACCCCTATTATAGACAACCCACAAGTCTAAGGATAATCCCATGTTCCACTCAATTTTGATTAGGCTTGAACTACCTCTCCAAGGGTGAAAAATCAAGTCACAAAGCTAGTATATAATCTCAACATGATAATGTATAAATTAAATGTAACCTCTATCAATCATGATCAAGGAAGCATATGATCCCAACATCATGTTTCATGTATGTGTGTGTGCATGTGCACACGTGCATGCATACTATCAATCATGATCAAGGAAACATATGATCCCAACATCATGTTTCATGTATGTGTGTGTGCATGTGCACACGTGCATGCATACATGTGCATGCTCAAGTGACAAAGTTAGTATATAATCTCAACATGATAATGTATAAATTAAATGTAACCTCTATCAATCATAGTGAAGGAAACATATGATCCCAACATCATGTTCAATGTATGTGTGTGTGCATGTGCACACGTGCATGCATACATGTATGCATGCACGTGTGCACATGCACACACACATACATTGAACATGATGTTGGGATCATATGTTTCCTTCATCATGATTGATAGAGGTTCCATTTAATTTATACATTATCATGTTGAGATTATATACTAACTTTGTCACTTGAGCATGCACATGTGCACATGCAAGTATCATGGGTTTATGCTTATATCAAACTCAAGTATGTGTGAAACATATTTTTATCTATAAAATAAATGATATGTTATCTACTAACATAAAGTAAATAATATAGATGCCAAGGAGCTAGAAAACATGTGAAAACTGAATATTTTTATATTTTTGTTTTTTTTAATTTTTTTTCTTAAATATTTGATTTTTTGGGAATATTTAGAAGGAAAACTCTAGCCTATGATCCCATATAAGGGATGATCATAAGAAGCTCTGAAATCATAATATGGTACATAAAACTGGTGATATTACCATGCGGCATGTATAGGTGTCATATCTAACTATAGAATATTTGGTTCTTTATGTATGTCTCATATGACTCTATAGTATTAAAGAGGTAGTATAATTAAAAAGTGTATTATGTTAATTTGGTAAGTTTTTACTTGGTATCTTTGCTTCAAATATATTTTAATTTTTTTCTAGTAACTATGGGTTTACGAGTTTGGCATTATATTGAGTAAAAAATGTACTGAAGTGTAGTAAAATAGAGCATGATTCTGATTGAAGTGTGACATCCCATTGAATAGGTCCCAAAAAAATTAGATGCATTATAATTATTCACATGTTCTATGTATTTCTCAGAGATGCAAAGAATTTCCAAATACATGTATATTCTCACCTTGGTTTCCATATATGCAAGGCTCAATGCTTTTATGCTTTGAGGAATGATTTTTAATTGATTCATATGAAGGAAAAGGTGTAACATTGTAATTTTTATGCATATATTTCTCTTTTTGTATCTTATTTTCATTTTGTAATTTTAATTTTTCATCTTGTGCCTTTTATAATTTTAATTTTTCATCTTAATAGTTTGGTAACATTGCTTTTTCTAGATTTGCCTTTTTGAATATTTTCTTACTTCAATACCACAAAAATTAGATGCAATAACATTATATGTATTTGTACACACACACACACACACACACACACACACACACACACACACACACACACACACACACACACACACACACACACACACACACACACACACACACACACATCATGGGTTTGGTGTATGCCTATATCACACTCAAGTATTTAGAAACATGTGTATCTAGAAAATAAATGATATTATATCTATTAACATAAAGTAAATAATATAGATGCCAAGGAACTAGTAAACATTTAAAAACTAAATATTTTTATATTTTTGAATTTATTTGAATGTTTTTTATTTTCTTAAATATTTGACTTTTTGGGAATATTTGTAAGGAAAAGTCTAGCCTATGATCCATTTTAAGGGATGCTCATAGGAAGCTCTCAACTAATAATATGGTACATAAAACTAGTGATATTTCCAAGGAGTTTGTATATGTGTCATATTTAGAACTGTAGAACATGTGGTTATCTATGTATATCTCATAGGAATCTATATTATTAAATAGGTAGTATAATTAAAAAGTGTATCATGCTCATTTGGTAAGTTTGTACTTGATATCTTTGCTTTAGATATATTTTAAATTATTTTTAGTAACCATGGGTTTCCAAGTTTGGCATTATGTTGAATAAAAAATGGATAGATGTGCATTACAATAGATCATGATTTTGATTGAAGTGTGATATACCATTGAATAGATCCAACACAAAAATTAGATGCACTAGCATTATTCACATGTTCCATGCATTTCTTAAAGATGTAAAGAATTTCCAAATACATTTATTAAATTCACAAGTGGGTCAACTAATATATTTTCACATTGGTTTCCATACATGCAAGGCTCAATGATTTTATGATTTGAGGAATGATTTTTAATTACTTCATATAAATTCACATGTGTAATGCTGTCCTTTTGATGCATATCTTACTCTTTTTGTACCTTGTTTACATTTTATGATTTTAATTTTTCATCTTGTGCCTTTTATAATTTTTATTTTTCATCTTGATATTTTAGTAATATTGCTTCTTCTAAATTTTCCTTTTCAATATTTTCTTGCTCCAATTTTTTCACTTGCAATTGTTTTTACTCTAAATTACCTTTTTGTACCCATACTTGTTTGTTTTGTGCTTGTGCTGTAGAAAATGGACTCATAATGTGAGTGGGTGGTTTGATTGATGTATTAATGTTAGGATCACCTCTATCAACTACCTTTTGTATTTTTTTTTTAAAGACAAACAAAAAAATTTATAATCCCCATGCATTATTTGATATGCAAAATAATATTTTGATCTCCTTAGAAGTTGTGGATGGGGTAGTTTAAATAACATGTTTCTAAACATTTCCCTTAGAATCTCACTTGAACTCATGTTAGTATTTTGTTCACTTTTTGGTAGATGAATTCTATTTTAGATTCTTATTTTGATATGAAACCTTATTGGGTATGATATTTTGGATAAAGATGCAAACACATGATTAACACTAGCATATTCTATATTTTTTCCATAGGTGATATGTTTTTTCAATAGTGTGATGTTTTAACTAAAATACTAATTTTACTTTCGTAACTCTTATATTAACTTTCTCATAATAATTATTTAATCTTTAAAGGATTCACAAACACAAAATATAGGTATTTCAAAATGAATAGGCATACACGCACCACCTAGAGGAGATTTAGAGGTACAGGGGTTTGAGGAAGGATATATTGATTACCTTCATTTTAAATCATAGGATGGGATACCTTACACCTTGGAGCAGTGATAACATGGACCTAGCTAGAGGGATGGTAGCTATCACCCTCTTTATGGTTAGGAGGAGGAATAGGTTCATTTTTACCCATTTTAAATGTTCTAAATATGGAGATGAAAACATGATAATAGAGACATAAAAATGCTAGGGAACAATCCAACATGATAGTAAAAATTAGAAGTGAATAATATCTACAATCTAAAATCTTAAAAGGCCAAAAATCCTAGGGTAAGCTAGGTTTTATACAAAAAGGATGTAGAAATTTCAGAAGATCAGCTAGTTATTTTGAAATTTTGAGAAATATATTTTTAATCAAAATATAAAATAATAAAAACTCATAAAATTAGGGAAAAATAAGTATCCCTTGTGCATTATATATCAAAATGTACTAAACATAGCAAATTGAAAATTTTGATAAATTCATAAATAAATTTTTTAAAAAAAAGGTTTATATTTATAGAAACAAGGGTATGAAAAAACTCTATGTAATTTGAAAATTGAGTTGTTATGAATAATAAATGAGCCAAACAATGTGGAATGTTTCATAATCAAAACCCTAGAATTTTCCCAATAAAGATTCAATAATTGAGATAAATTAGGAATATATTTCAGATATTTGAGAGAGGTTTTTGAGTAAAATATGAATATTGATGAAACTAAAAAATTAAATATAAAATAGGTACACCATTCACCTTGTATTTATTTATTTATTTGCTAAAATAATAAATTATAAAAATAGAAAAAATTATATAGAACTTGGGAAAACAAAAGAGGTTTTTAGTATACCAATATTAGTAGATGAAATCACTAAGGAATATTAAAATGGAGTTATTAAAAAGCCAAAATATGCCAATTAAATAAGAATAAATTTCAAGTGTATGAACACAAAACCATAGGAACAATATGAGGGTCAAACACTAGGATAAATATTCAGATCTAAAAACTAATCATAGCAAGATGAAACCCTAGAAAGCTAAAAAAACCTAGGGCAAGCTAGGATTTTGCATGAGAAGTAGGGGTTGGATTCACTAAATTTTTAACCCATTTTAGATTGGGTGAGGTTTAAAGGGTATAATAAACTATACACAAGGATGAATAAAACTATTCTAGAATAGGCTAATTAACTGAAAACTCAGATAAATGAATATTCTGAATATTTTTTTTGAGTTATGATAAATATATAAAGTACATCCAAAATAGTAGTTTGATTGCATAAAAATGAAGAATAGATAACACTTGGCTTATATAAAAATTCACAGGTAGATCTAAAAAGTGCAAAAATGGAAATAGGTAGGGACAAGATCAAGATCAAATCATTAGGTTTTATAAATATTATTTCTAGAGGCCTAGACATGTGTTAGCCTTGTAACACATGCATTAATATAGGTGTCTTGATACCAATGAAACTGTTAGTTACATAATATTCATTGTATTATGGAGTGACCACCTAGATCCTTTTGGGTTTTATGTCACCTTTTTATTGATGTCTTTTATTCACATGCATGGCTATAAATGGATATGTGTGGATCAAACCCTATCTCTTCACCTTAGGTATTTTGTACCTTGATAAAAATGGGTTAGTGGGATCACGGTGTCAAGCTAACCTAAAAAATTCCTATGTAAATGAGCACTACCTCCATATACAATACTCCAAGGAGGGCACTATACATACGTAGTTCTCTCCTAGGTATTGGTTTGTGTGTGCACAAGGGTGAAATATAATGTATTGGATTATTATTTAAGTGATTAAGAATTATAACATGAATAGTCATATGAATAATATGAAAATAGGGAGGAATAAAGTAGTAGAACTCAATTCTGTAATTTAATGAGTGAGCTTGAATAGGTGTTTGATATTTATTTTCTAGATGAGTAATGAATAGGCTTAGATTTTTATTTATACCATATGTTTTAGAAATATCTCATGATAAGGTTAAATTAGAAAAATGGTCCAACCCATATGATTTGAAAGATTTTAAAATTAGATTATTTTTTAGGACTAGACACTTGCATTGATGCAAGTGTCTGATAGGATAGGAAACTACCAAGGATCTAAAACTGATAGTGAAAGATATATAAGATTTTAGGATTTCTATATAGTGCATAAAATCTAGGTTATCATAAATGATAGATTAAAACTATAAGATAAACAATTAGTCATAGTGAGATGGAAAATGAGAGCCTTTTTGTAGCATGATGGTCTATAACTGAAGGGTAGATCCCTTATGGGTATGTGTCAAGTATACAAGATTAAGATGATAAATTAAAAACATTATTTCTAATCCTCTAAGTTCATGCCTTTGAATAATATATTTCATCCTCCTACATAAATAACTATATATTTTATTAAGGAATTGCATCTTTTGGCACATTCATAGTTATAAATCCAAAATATTGAATATACTCATCAAATAAAATATGTTAGGCTTGTGAATCATAATTATGTTTGTACATGGAATTAATCATATAAAAACTAGATGATCACTTATAGGTACCAAAAAAACCTTTAAGTTTCACCACATAAACCTTCTCATTATGTCCATGCATTTTATTGATGAGTTGTGTCCTCTTGCACATTATTTATAGTGTATATTCCCTATGCAACTAGTGCTTTTAAGTTGACTAGAGTATGGTTAATAAGCCTATGAATAATTTCATCCTCCAATACATAATCTACAGTGAAAATTTCCTCCACACATGTATTTAATTTGAATATGGCAGGTTCAAGGAGCCTATACAATCCACCTTGTAAAATACTTAAAGTAATTACTCTATCATATTTCATGTTAGCAACAATACACTGTTTCCTATAAAAATGTATAATAATGTTATATTTTTTGTTAACTAACTATTAAAAATATATTTTTATTCATGTTATGAATATAACTAATATTCATTACAAATATTTTTATAGCATTTTTCAACACTATGCATATAACCCCTATACACTCTACTGCATGTGACTCACCATCAATAAATAAAAGTAAATCACAAAAGTTTTTACTTGAAGTAAATTTGACATACTACTTCTAAAAACAAGTGAAATGTTTGGGTGTGTTAGAATAAATTATCCAAAAATGTTATTACCATCATTAAACTATAACTCCATGAGGATACACTCTTCCTCTAACCTCGTTCTTATTCAAATATTGCTAATTTTCTACCTAACTTCTTTTTTGGGAAAAAATAATACTCACTTCTAGCAATACTTTTTGATATGCTAAACCATATGATTGTAAAATCACTTCAGTTTGAAATTAAAAGAAGAATCACTATGAATGTGTTTCCACTTACCATTTTAATTAGTAACAAATGCACTCTTTGTTTATGAAACATTGGACTCATTTCCCTATGCCAATTTGTGTTCTTTATATATAAAATAGGAACTAAGCTAGTCAAATGACAAGGTTTGGGTTTTTTCCATCAAGTTTAAAGCCTTCAAGAAAGATTTATATGAGGGTGTCAAATTATTTAGAACAAAATCCACCATGTCATCATTATCTACCTTTGTTATTAATCGTTGTGAGCTAATCTTGGAGATCTTTCATTCAAGGATGTTATGACTAGGATCCATTCCTAGTCATCTTTATGGAAAATAGTAGAATCTTCAAGTACATGACCTAGTTATTCTTCACATTTTGATATATATTTTTTAGATTATTCCAAAGCAGATTTTACTCTATGGCATTTTGGACCTTAGGAATCATGTCATCCGACACATAAATTTTTAACAATAAGGCCTTCTTATGACACTTGTCATAATAAACAAAATTGGTAGCAAGTCTCTCTTTAGTATCGATAATTGTTTTATCAAAATCATGATATTTCATAATTATTAAAATATTACAAGCTAATCTTGGAGATATTTCATTTGAATAATATATTATGACTGGGATCTATTCTAAATCATGTTTGTGGAAAATAGTAAAATTGTCAAGTATAAGACCTAACTTTTATTCAAATTTTGATATTTATTTTTCAAATTAGTCTAAAGCATACTTGACTCTATGGTATTTTGGATCTCGAGAATCATATCATCTGACACAAAAAAATTTAACAACAGGGCCTCCTTATGACACTTGTCATAACTAATGATATTGGTAGTAGGTCTCTCTTTAGTGTTGATAATTATTTTATCATAATCATGATATTTCATAATTATTAAAATATTATGACTCCAGACATTATAATTATGATTAGTAAATTAATGCACTTTTGACATCATTAAATTCTAAATATTGACCATATTACACACTCTAACTCATAAATAAATGCAATTAAGAAATGCAATGTTGATAATTTTAATTTTATTATAATTATAATTTAAAAATAGTTATATTTTAACTACACTTAGAACATATAGTTTTCAAATATACACTGACATTATGATCTAAATTTAAAGCATTTGATTATAGATTATGCTAGGTTACCATTCTTCCTCACTTAAATTTATTTTGGGTTTCTTCTATGAAAAAATTGGGTGTTCAAGTACCATATAAAGGTCAAAATCAAGAGAAAAATTACAATGCTTTGATAAATTAACAACCTTAATTCTAGTCATCTGAGCTAGTGCCTTTGACTAAGGCATTTCATCCTCTTACATAACTACAAATAAATTTGATTGAGGAATTGAATCATCCTACACATTATAGTTTTGAAAAGAAAATATTTAATATATTGATCAAACAAAATGTGCTAGGATCATAGATCCTAACTAAGCTAGTACAAGGACTTAATCATCTAGAAAAAAATGATCAGTACTAGATACCTAAAAACCTTCAAGTTACACCATGTAGACCTTCTTATCTAAATATCTTTTTAACAAATCAAATTAAACTACTATGGATAAAAGCAACCAAAGTGTGACTATTTTCATTTTAGGAGTAAAAATCATCTTTTTAGTAGGAAAATGTTCTACCCATTTTTATCCAATAGGTTATTTAAATAGTGGTTTAGGTGTTATACAAAGGTCACAAGTGAGAAAAATTACCATGCTCTGATAAGTTAACAACCTTTTTTCTAGTCCTCTATCCAAGTACCTTTGACTGACATTTCATCTTCTTGCATAAATATCCATATATTTGATGGAGGAATTTAATCCCCTCACACATTCATATTTATTAATCCAAAATATTAAAGATACTCATCAAATAAAATATTCTCAACTTATGGAGCATGATTAAGTCTGTAAAGGGACTTAATCATCTATAAAACTTGAAAATTACATATAAGTACCAAACTAACTTTAGGTTCCACCATGTAAACCTTATCATCTAAATCTTCATTTAAAAAACAAAATTGATCTAATATGGAGAGAAACAATCTAAATGTGATAATCTTCACCATAGTATGAATTTTTCAGACTCATTTTAATCCCCTGGGTTATTTAATGTTTAACCATTTTTTAGATTAGGTGAGGGTTAAAGGGTATAATAACCTATACATAAGGATGAATAAAATTATTCTAGAGTAGTCAAATTAATTTAAAACTTATATAAATGAATATCCTTAAATAACATGATGAGTTTGTTAAATATAGAAAGTAGACCCAAAACAATAGTTTAATTACATAAGCAATAAGAAGAGATAATACCTAGCTTATCTAAAAATGCACAAAAAGATCTGAGAAGTTCATAGGTGTAAATAGGTAAGGATAAGATCAAGATCCAATCATCAAATTCCATTAATATTATTTTTAGAGGCATAGACACTTGCATCAGTCTTCAGAAACTTGCTTCAATGCATGTGTCTTGATATCAATGAAAATATCTAGTATGGAATATTCACTATATTATGGAGTGACCACCTAGGTCCTTTTGGGTTTATTTTATCCTTTATACTAATGTCTTTTATTCACACACATAGGTTGCAGATGACTATATGCAGATCAAAACCTATCTCTTCACCATATGTCTTTTTTACCTTGCTAAAAATGTGTTAGTGGGATCACAATGTTGATTTTCCCTAATGCCTACATAACCAATACTCAAATAAGGGCCTCAGACATATGTAGTTCTCCCCTAGGTATTGGTTTGTGTGTGCATAAGGTTGAAATATGCTATATGCAAGGGCATGTAATGATATATCTTGTAACTTAATAAATACTACTCATGGGTTATTCTTTGATTGCTTCATACATGTAATATGATTGTTACTATTACTAAAATGAAAATAAATAAGAATGGGGAAATATAAATTAGTTATGAAATTCATTTAGTGAGTTTGAATATGTACTTGATTGGGATTTTTTAGATTAATAATGAATAGGTTTGGATTTTTATTTATACCACACCTTTTATAAATATATCATGATAAGGTTAAATAAAACAAATGGGCTAACCCATAAGATTTGAAATTTTTTCAAATCAGATGGATTTTGAGGATTGGACACTCACATTAATTCAAGTGTCCTTATATGGCATGCAATTGTTTTATAGGGTATGAAGCTATTGAGGATATAAAATTGGTAGTGAAGGATATATATATATATATATATATATATATATATATATATATATATATATATATATATATATATATATATATATATATATAAGGTTTTAGGCTTTGTATATAGTGCAAGAGACCAAACCATAATATAAGCAATTAAGCACAGTGAAATGATGAATATGATCCTTTCAGTAGACGTGAGGTTTAAAAATTAAGGATTAAACCCTAATAGATATTATTAAAGTATAAAAGACTAAGATTATATATAAATCATATTTTAGTATCTACATTCCCTCCATTTAATTTTGTAATGCATAATTATGAAATCACTAGTATAAAAGAAATAAATGCATACGTAGGTATGTATAACACACCTTGCCTTTTCTTGAGACACTTTTAGTGTTTTTATGGTGTATGAATTGTAACCAAGAGAATTTCACAATAAAAATCATTACATATAATCAAAAATTTAAAATAATTCAAATGCTTGAAAAGAAAGAGAGAAAGGAAGGAGTACACCTATATGTCAATGCAACCATGTTTACCCTTGGTACTTTGACTTGGTAAATATACTTATTTATGAATCATTAGAGCTATGAAAAGTTAAAAAATTAACTTTTGAAATTTGAAGAGGGAGATTAGAAGGTAATTATGCCCCTAATCTGGTGCAAGTGTGAGTTGTGACGTAATAATTGAGATCATAAAATCTCAATCACACAACTCAAGTGAAAATACAATAAAATCAAAGTTAAGTGGTATAACCAACTCAAATTTTAAAATTAAATTAGAGTTAATATTTTGTGGTCATTTAATCTCATCTGCACTACTAAAATTAGCCAAATTCTATATACAGAAAAGGCTCAAAATGGTGCTTCGTAGTTAAGATATTGCTTCTTGGTAAAGTATCAATCTTCTTAGCAAATAAGTTTCAATATGTATTTGAATATTTTGGTGTAATTTAATGGAATATTAATCTATAATGTGTATTAATCTAAATTATCTATAAAAATTTAACCTATAATCTATAACTATGTATAATATTTGCCAAAAATCTAAAAAATTATGTCCCAAATATTTAAAAATTGGTGTAATGTGTATAGGATTTTGACCCAAGTGTATATTTTATTCACATAAAGTATATAAAATGATATGAAATATGTATAACATGAATGTGTGGATTCATGCATCTATGACATTCCCTCGCTAATATTCCCCCTATCCCCCACTTGAAGTGATGTGAATGGAATATGGTAGTTACTTTACCTCAAGAGGATGGGATAACTATATTATCTTTATATGAAACATGTAACATATATGTGTAACATGTATAAGTAGGAATATCAATGAATCTCAAAATATGTGATCATAATAAGTCATAATATACATGATATGGATCTTGTCAACATATAGAAAGTAATGGTACAAGTGAAGAAAAAGATCAAGCACACAAATACAAGAGCACTCAATGTCACATAAGAGGGGCATAAAGATACCAAAAACAAGGGGCATATTAAAATTCCTCAAACTTGAATAGATGGAATTCAAATGTATAAATAAAAAAAAATCAACATACAATGGCATAAGAGCCACCAAACAAGGACCATATTCAAATGTTCCACAAACAAGACAATAAAAAGCAAGAAAAAGACACTCAAAGAAGTGACAATGGGAATAAATGAAATATAAACAAAAAAAATAAACATATCATACTAGTCCCTACATATATTTGTTATAAAAAAATGTCATGAAGTATATCATATCAATTAAATTGTGAAAGTAAACATGAGTATAGACATGTGTAAGCGTTAGTATATAATGTCAACATGATAATGTAGAAATAATCATAAAGTAATGTAACCTCTATAAATCATGATCAAGGAAGCATATGTTCCCTACATCATGTGTCACATGGGAAGAATAAATGTCCAACATATATATGTGCAAGTATAATGGGTTTGGTGTATACCTGTATCACATTCAAGTATGTGTGAAACATATATATATATATATATATATATATACATATATATATATATATATATACATATATATATATATATATATATATATATACATATATATATATATATATATACATATATATATATATATATATATATATATATATATATATATATATATATATAGAAAAGAAATGATATGTTGTCTGCTAACATAAATTAAATAACATAAATGCCAATGAAATAATAAACATGTGAAATTTGAATATTTTTTATATTTTTAAATTTATTTAAATGTTTATTATTTTCTTTAATATTTGAGTTTTTGGAATATTTGTAAGGAAAAGTCTAGCCTATGATCCCATCTAAGGGATGCTCATAAGAAGCTATGAACTTAGAATATGGTACATCAAATTGGTGATATTATCAAGGGTCATGCATAGGTGTCATATCTATAACTATAGAATATGTGGTTCTCTATGTATGTCTCATAATACTCTATGGTCATGAAGAGGTAGTAGAATTAAAAAGTGTATCATATTTGTTTGGTAAGTTTTTACTTTGTATCTTTGCTTTAGAGATATTTTCATTTATTTCTAGTAACCATGGGTTTTTGAGTTTAGAATTATATTGAGTCAAAAATGGATTGATATGCAATAAAATAGAGCATGATGCCAATCCAAGTGTGATATCCCATTTAATAGATCCAACACAAAAATTATATGCATTAACTTTATTCATGTGTTCCATGCAATATCCTAGAGATGTAAAGAATTTATAGGTACATATATTGAATTCACAAGTGGGATAACTAATATATTTTCACCTTGATTTCCATATATGTAGAGTTAAATGATTTGATTGTTTGAGGAATGATTTTTAATTTCATCATATGAAGGCACATGTCTAAAATTATCCTTTTGATGCATTTTTTGCTCTTTTTGTACCTTTTTTTCATTTTGTAATTTTTATTTTTATTCTTGTGAATTTTGTAATTTTTATTTTTAATCTTGATCTTTTTTTAATATAGATTATTGTAGATTTGCCTTTGGAATATTTTCTTTCTCTAATTTTTTCACTTGAAATTATTTTTCACTCTAAATTATCTATTTGTGCCCATACTTGTTAATTTTGTAGTTGTGTTGTAGAAAATGAAATCATAACGTGAGTGGGTGGTTTGATTGATGTATCAATTATATGATCACCATTATCAATTACCTTTTGTATTTTCATTTTAAAAATATAATCAATAATATGTATGACTCCCATGATTTCTATGATATGAAAAATAATATTTTGATCTCCTTAGAGATGGAGGGGGTATTTTAATCAACTTGATTCTAAGTATTTCCCTTATAATCTCACTTGAACTCATATTATCCTTTTGTTCACTTTTTGGTAGATGAATTCTATTTTAAATTTGTAGTTTGATATGAAACCTTGTTGGGTATGAAATTGATTTAGGAAAATGCAAACATATGATTAAGAATAGCATATTCTAAATTTTTGCATAGGTGATTTGATTTTCCAATAGTGTGATCTTTGAAATGAAATATTGGTTTTGCTTTTGTAACTATTCTATTAACTTACTCATAATAATGATTTGATATTTCAGGGATTCACAATTAAAACATATAAGTATTTTAGATTGAATAGGCATACACACACTATATAAAGGATTTTGGATATGGAAGGGTTTGAGGAAGGATATATTTATTACCTTCATTTGAAATAATAGGATTGGATACCTTACCCCTTGGAGTAGTGATATCATAGACTGGTTAGAGGGATGTTAGCTATCACCCTCCTTAGGGTTAGGAAGAGGAATAAGTTCTTTTTTATCCATTATAAGTGTTATAAAGATAGAGATGATAATATGATAAAAGAGACATACAAATATTAGGGAAAAATATAACATGATAGGAAAAATTAGAAAAGATTAATTTCTATAATCCAAAACCCTAGAAGGCTAAAAACCCTAAGGTAATCTAGGTTTTACATAATAAGGATGTATAAATATTAGGATATTGGATAGTTATTTTGAAATTTTGAGAAATATATTTTAGGAAAAATATAAAATAAACAAAACCCTAAAATTATGGGAAAATAATTATCCCTTACACATTGTATGTCAAGATGTACTAAAATTAGTAAATTGAACAATTTGAAAAATTTGTACATAATTTTGACCAATAACAAGATTTTTTTAACTATAGAAATAGGCATATGAAAAAATATGAATAAGTTTAAAATTTAGTTGTTATGTATCATAAATGAGCCAAAAAATGTGGAATTTTTCACAAGCAAAACCAAAAGAAGTGTTTTTACTATACCAACATGAGTAGATGAAACCCCTAAGGAATATTAAAATGGAGTTATTATAAAGATTAAATATGCCAATCAAGGAAGAATAAATTAAAAGTGTATTAACATGAAACCCTAAGAACAAGATGAGGGTAAAACCCTAGGGTAAATATTTAGATCTGAAAATCAATCATGGTAAGATGAAACCTTAGAAGGCTGAAACACTAGGGCAAACTAGGTTTTTGAATGAGAAGCAAAGGGTTGGGTTCATTAAAATTTTAACCATTTTTAGATTGGGTAAAGGTTAAAGGGTAGAATAACCTATATAAAAGGATGAATAAAACTATTTTAGAGTAGGAAAATTAATTAAAAACTTAGATAAATGAAAATTTTGAATTAAAATTTTGAGTTATGAAAAATATATAAAGTACATCTAACATAATAGTTTGGTTGCATAAAAATGAAGATTAAAACAATTACATCGATGTATGTGTCCTAATATCAATAGAATTTTTAGGTTCATAATTTTCACTATAGTTTGGAGTGACCACTTGGAACCTTTTGGGTTTTTTGTCACCTTTTTTTTGATGCCTTTTATTCATGTGCACATGATGTAGATGAATTTATGTGGAACAAACCCTGAATCTTCACCTTGGTTCTTTTGTACCTTTCCAAAAATGGGTTAGTGGGATCATAGTGTCAAGATGACCTAGAAAAACCCTCTATTAATAACCACTACCTACATATACAATACTACAAGGAGGCCCTTAGAAATATGTAGTTCTCCTCAGGTGTTGCTTATGTATGTACAAGGGCGAAATATACTATATGCAAGGGAATGGAATTATATTGCTTGTAACTTAACAAATATTAATTATGGATTTTTATTTGAGTGATTCATACCTATAATATGAATGATCCTATAAATAATATGAAAATAAGAAAAAATAAGGTAGTAGAACTCAGTTCTATAATTTATTGAGTTAACTTGAATAGGTTTTTACTTGTTTTCTAAATGAGTAATGAATAATATTTGATTTATATTTAGACCACACTTTTTATAAATATCTCATAATAGGGATAAATTAAAAAATGGGAAAACCTATAGGATTTGAAAGGTTTGAAAATTAGATGAATTTTGAGGACTAGACTCTTGAAAAGAATCTAGACACTTGTATTGATGTAAGTGTTTGATAGGCTAGGAAGTTGTTGAGGATTTGAAACTGATAGTGAAGGATATATAAGGTTTCAAGATTTATTTATAGTGAAATATATCTAAGTCATCATAAATGATAGGTTCAAACCATAAGATAAATAATTAGTCATAGTGAGATTGCAAATTACATGCCTTTTGATATCATAAAGGTCTAGAACTGAAGGGTAGAGACCTGATAGGTATTTGTCAAGTATACAAGATTGAGATGATAAATTAACAAACTTTTTTCTATTCCTATAATCCCATTATTTTGATTGAGAAATTTCATCCTCCTACACAACTAATCATACATTTGATTGAGAAATTACATCTGATTGTACATTCATATTTATGAATCCAAAATATTGAAGATACTCACCAAATAAAATATGTTAGGCTTATGAATCCTGATTAAGTTTGTACATGGACTTAATCATCTAGAAAACTAGATGATCACTTATAGGTACCAAAACAATATTTAGGTTACACCATGTAAACCTTCTCATCTAAATATCCATTTAAGAAACCAAATTGAGCTACTACGGATACAAACAATCAAAGTGTGATAATATTTAACATAGTAGGATTTTTTCCACTCATTTTCATCCAATGGGTTGTTTAAATTTGAGTTTAGTTACCATACAAAGGTCATAAGTGAAATAAAAATGACCATGCTCTACTGAGTTAACAAAAAGAATTGGGCCCTTTGAGCTAGTAATGCTAACTAAGGAATTTCATCCTCCCACATATCTATCCATGCGTTTATTAAGTAATTTCATCCTCCTGCACATTATCTATAGCATATATTCCCTTCACAACTAGTGCATGTAAGTTTACTGGAGTAGTTTTCTAATAGATTACAACAAGTGCTCTAGATAGTTCTAAGAAAAAAATAAAATTAATGTGTATTGATTTTGTGTTTAGAGATGCCAAGATTATTGTTTCTAACATAGACATGAAAAATATTTAGTTTGGATGGAACAATGTTTTCCTTTTCAAAATATGTTAAGTGTTAGAATGTCTAACATAGTTCGAATTGATCTAGAGTGTAAAAACATTTTAATAATTGGTTCATTTTTTATTTATATTTAAATCACTTATATGTTCTCTAAAAATATTTTTTAATGTTTTATTCATAATATAAATATACCATTTTTTGAAACATACAACTAAAAAGTAGTATCCTCTAGTTTTGTTAGTGGATAGTAAATGCTAAGAGCTCAATTAATCTTAATTGTATCTGTATATAAATTTCAATTTGGGTATTTGATAATTATCATTTGTCAGTTACTTTATTATTATTATTTTTACTTGAGATTGAAATAATTAATGTACAATATTAGACCTTTTTATATTATTAATATTATTTCTATAATTTATACATGGAAATCTTGTAGAGATAGTGTGCATGCAATTGTTTAAATTATTTAAATAATTTTTGTATCGTTAAAACTTATTCATAAAATAAAATTAAAATTTATAATAATATTAATAGGCAATATGGTTTTTTTAGCATTATTTCTATTAACAAATTTTTAGTTATTGTAATTATTCTATTCCACACTATTTTTTAACTAAACTTGGTCCTAAAATGTCACTTGATAATAATTACACAGTGCTTGGCTCATGGGTCTCTCAACCTTTTTGTTTAGTACATATTTAATGTCACTCAATTACACATACAAAAGTGAATACAAAGAACAAAATTTTTAGATTATATAGTCTATAAATTTGGTTTTAAGAAATACTATCATGTTATGTCATATATGCAACTAAAGAACTACATTTAATCTTTAAAAACTTGTATTCAATAACTTATTAATTATATATTGATAATGACTAATGGTATTATTTTTTTATCCTATGAAATATTTATTTATAATGCTTTAGATCTATTATGGATATGTGACACAATGCAATACAATTTATTTTCCAAAAGTGCAATGATAAACATGTACCACAACAAAAAATAATAATATTTGTGTATGTATTGCACACTCAATGATTTGGCCATAGCCTTATATCTTTTTTATTTTTCATTATAATATAAATATATGAATTTATCTTCATCATTATTATGTTCCTTAGTGTTTCATCTAAATATAATATATATTTTTCCTTAAGTTTTATAGCTACCAGAGATAATGACTACATTTGTTTACATTAAAGTTTTTTTTTATTTTGCTATTATTTACATTTTTTTATAGTTCATATTAAACAAGGGTGATACCACCAAGTATCTAAGGGAGGAGGGAGAATAATTTTTGAGATGAATTTGGTGCATGATATGAACTATAAAATGTTGATTTTAAAGTGGCTATAATTTAAGTGTTTTTGGTGGTCATCATCCTTGAAAATTCAATTTTTATTTTTTAATCATTATCATCAACTTTTTTACAATTTACAAGTAACAAAAAACTTGTAATGTCTTTTTTTTCAATTAATAGACATAAGTATGTGTTATTGATTTCTAAATAAAAATATCATAGTTGAAATTTATAAGTCAATTATGTTGGCTATAATTAAGAAGCAACTAATATTTTATCTAATTAAGAGTTAAAATTAAAGAAGTATACTATCATAATATTATTAATACATATACTTGAATCAAAAGTGTGAGTAATTTTAGTCAAGTCAAGTAAAGGTATCTAAGGCATATCAAATTCATGCCATGTTCTAGTCAAAATCATTCAACACTAATATTTGTTAAATTTAAATAAATATTGTATTGTTTGGCTGAAAACTATATTAATTTGAGTGTTGTTACATGATTTTATTTTCAAAAAGTCACATTGCATAGAATAGAACCTTGCATTATGTCTATATCTTTCACAATTTACACATGCAATAATAATGAAAAACAAGAATTAGTTTCAAATATTAATACTAGATGATAGATGATGGTAATTGTATTTTCCAAATAAATATTTCACTGTGAGAATTAAATATTGTTGGAAATAAATCAATCAGGTCAATATTGTAAAATGCAAACCTTTATAAGATTGTGTTTGTATAATATTAGAGATTTTGGGCATGGTAAATGAAAACCATGCCAATATTTTTCCCTTGAAATATTTTAATGGAAATGAGAGCATATGAGTGTAATTAACTCAAAAAATGAATATCTAATCTATTTCTTGATATTATCCTTTGAACTAGTAAAGAAGTTATCAGTTACATTTACTTGAGCACCCAAAAAGACATTAAAAAATATCTCAATTTATGCTATCAATGAATAACTACAGTTGGGTGGAAAATAAAAGAAGATAAAAATAAGCCTTGTATTATAATATGCTACTAAAATTAGCTACCAAGTTAAAGTTGGCAAAGAATTCAATATTTATCCAATAAATTATGTATATTGTTTCTATGTATGTGTGTGACACATGATCAAAAAAATCATAGAAATATATCAGCTACATTCAAATTAATTCAAGTCCTTATTTAATTCAAATATATTAGAATGAAATATAACTACCTCTTTATCACTGACTTCCATTAGCTAATCAAATGAATGGCATCTAATAAATCTGATCTTAAAGGGGCAATCATCATTCTTAGAACTTGTCAAAGCATTCCCATAGAGTTGGTGTTGGGTTATTTTGTTCAAATAAGTTCATTCAATTTGTATGAAAAAAAAACATATATATTCAAAAATGTATTTTTTAAATTTAACAACAAAATAATATATTATGTTTCTTCAATTGAAAACACCTTTGATACTTAACCCCAAAAGATAAGATTGAATTTTGACTCATTATTTTGAAGATCTTAAGAAAATAATTCCTGAGTAGGTGACTATTGAGTAAAATACCAAGAAGAAAATGTAACAAAAAAATATAACTCTAATGACTAAATCCTAGTAGAATAAGATTTAAGAATAAGAGTTATACAAGATGAACAACAAATTTCAAATAGAAATGGGCTAAAATGGGAAGAAATCATACATAAATCACCACCAAAATGTTAACTTCATATCAGATTTAGACTCTAACAACTAATTACATGCTTGTTGAGATAATAAAACCTCCCTTCAAACCCATCTCAAAAAAATGGTTCACATGAACAAGGAAAAAACACATAATACATAAAATTGATGTAACTACTCCTTGAAAACACCTATATAAATAATTGCTATTTAATGTTAATGAAGTGGAATTAATAAATTTTTACAAATATGGCAACTTCTTAACCCACTATAAAATGGAAGGTCCTAAGTTTCAGTCAAAGATGGTCCATACAAAACTAACAAATCTTAGGTTTGAGTCATAGATGATCTATAGAAAACTAATAGACCAATGAAACACCAAAATGTGTGTCTTCAATAGTCTCTATGTTCAAGGAGAGAATAAAAACAAATAAAATATATTAAGAGTAATTTTGAATAAGAAATTATTTGAAGAATTTTTCTTAATAAAAATAATTCATGAATTAGGTTTTTTCTTGTTCTCCAAGGATTTGGGCAATCTTTATTTTCTCCTGCAAGTATGAAAAATTTAATACTTTTTTTTCTAAACTAAAGTATGAGATAAATATACTAAATAAAATTAAAAATTCATGGAACCAAAATTGTTGAATGGAATTACATTTAGGTAAAAAAAGTCTTAAAAAAAGGAAAATAGATTGTTCATAAATTCTTAATTAGGATACTTGAATTGAAAAATATCATGTAGGTAGTCCTATCATAATGCTTTTCAAAATCATTAAGTTATGGGGAATTTGTGAGTTGTGTTTAGAGTGATCTACACAAGAAAAAATGAGTGCATCAGTATTGGACATATAGAATTATGTAGATGTATGCATATATGTGTGTGTCTATATATGCATATATCTACATATATTCCATTTTGATGGATCAAGTAAATGTATTAAATAGAATAGAGCCTTATGTGAGGCATCCATTCCCAAGAATGTCTCACAAACTCAAGCCTCATTTCTAGAGGCTATCATCTCACTTGATGAGGTCAAAAACACTATTGACTCACTAAAATATGATAAAGCTCTAGTGCTAGATGGCTTCCCTACAAAATTATAAAAGGTTAACAAGGAATGGATTACCAAGGACTGATTGGAGATATTCAACGAGGAAATTACCTCTAGCACTCATGGCCTAGACATAAATAGAGGAGTGATCAATATTTTACCAAAGGATATCAACCTATCATCAGTTAAGAATTGGAGACCAATTACCCTCCTTAATGTCTCCTACAAGATTTTATTAAAAATTCTTACTAGGAGAGTGTTCTCACTTTTGCCCTCTATTATCTCAGAAACTCAGGCTGGCTTTATTAAAGGGAGATACGTTTTGGATAATCTAATCACTATATGGGAAGGTATGTATTGGGCAAGAGATTCAAACTAAGATGTTGGAATGATCTTGTTTGATTTTGAGAAATCCTATGATAGAATTGAGTGGCCATTCATTAAGAGAATACTATGAGCTTTTGGGTTTCAAGATTGATTTTGTATAATGGTTAATGTACTTTAAGAATGATTTATCTATCATTGAATTCAATGGTTAAATTATAGAGTCCCTTGTGATTAAATGCTCCATGAGGTAAGTATGTTCACTTTCCCCATCACTCTTTGTATTAGCTATAGAGGCACTGCATTACCTTCATAAGTTTGTAGACATTGGTCCTCTGGTAAAAGGTATCTTTCTCTTAAATAATAAATCTCTTCTTAATGTCTTTTTTGTTGATGATACTTCAATTTTTATTATCTTGGACTAGAATAATATAGAGTAGGTTGTAAAAAGGATCATTATCTACTGCTCTTCCTTGGGTTCTAAAGTTACAATACATAAATCACATATTCTGGGGTGGAATGATCAGCCACCTCATTGGTTGATAATGTTTGGTTGGAAATGGAAAGGACCAAAAGATATGGTTAGATATATGTGGATTCTTTTTGCCTTAACCCCATCCTTCAAAATATGTGGGATCAGGTCTTTGATAAAATCATTAAGAAAATTGTCAAATGACAGGGCCACCTACTATCACTTCTAAGTAGAATCCAAGTTTGCCAAAAAGTTAACTTTTCATATAACATTTATTATACCTCCTACTAGTTATTTGGTAAAACACAAGTCAACATGCTTCACATAAGTATAACATATTTCCTTTGGTTATATGGAAAATGGGGTAAGAAAAGGCATGTAATCTCATGGCAATTTTTCTTGAAACCCAAGAACATTAGTGGACTAGGTTTAAAGGACCTTCAACTAGATGGGATAACCTTGGCAGTTAAATGGATTATCAGAGCCTATATTGGGAATAAGCCCTGGAAAGTACTGGTTAGGCATAATATCATGAGAGGCTTTCTAAAAGGGAAGCCAAAGTAGAAAGGATAGAATATTATTGATCTAATCGTAGGGCCTTTCACTGTCAAAATTGTTGGCTCTCCTATATTTGCATCTATTTGGTCTACCTAAGATTCATCCAAGATTTTCATTGCTATAAAATATATCTTTAACTATTATGGGAATACATGTCAAGGTTGTATATCTAATTGGTGAAACTTGAGTGTCAACAAGACTCCATTGGCCCTCACTAGGGGATGCTTTGCCTTTCACTGGTGCACTAAAGGGTTGAGGATATTTAAGGATCTCTACTTCCATGGGCACTAGGCTTCATGGTCAGAACATAAAGATAGATTTCAGCTCTTGAATTCTTAATGAAGAACATTTGCCTTGCTCTAAGTAACCCTCAAAGTGAATACCAATGTGGTGTTTATGGAAGATGAGGTTGAGTTCTACGATAGTGTGAAGTGGAAAAAAGTCTTGCCTCTACTCGAGTACTCAAATAGATGTTCTACATAAAAATTTCCTTTTCTAATGTCCCTTACCTTATCCTCATTTTTATTTTGTCTATGCTTGATCCCTTGCATTCTTGGTCTTTTAGGTTTTTGGCAATCTGGTCCTCTTGTCTTGAACCCAAGAAGTCCTAATTTTGTTGGTTACTAATGTATAAAAAGTTGGATGTGGGTTTTAATTTGAATAATTATGGTCTTGTTAATCTTCTTTGTGCCTTTTTTAGTGATTTTGAATCTATTAAACATGAGTTTTAATCCTACCCATTTTATATTAATCTATGGAAAAAATGTCTTAAACATTTAAATATTATTTTTGGGTATGAGCTTGGATGGTTAAACATTACTTTTGGATATGCTTGTCCAAAAATTAATGTCCATCTTTTTTTTCAAAAAATTTGTCTTGTTTTCTCTACTAAAATTCTTTGGTTTTTGTGGAAATAAAGGAACTTGAAGGTGTTTCAAGGTAAGGCTAGAGTGCTTCTGACTTCATAATTGAAGTCATCCTTCATTTTTTATCCTTGCAAATTTTCCTTCAGTTGAAGATTCCATAGGATCAACTTGAAAAGTTTTTAAGGATAGGGTTACTCAAAGTGACTTTAGATTACTTTCTTGACTTAGGAGGGTACCTTGTATTGAGCTCACATCCAAACTGAGTTGTGTCTCACCCAAAAATAGTGGAGGTAAAGATTCCTAAGGTCAAATGGGATTACATCAAAGATGCCTATTTTGACTAGGTTGATAATCTAGTTAAGTAATGGATTACCCCACCTGAGTCTAACAATAATGGTATTGGTGAGTGGGTGGTCATAAATGATAGTGTTCTTCAATATTTTTTTAATGAGGAACGTGGTGGTTACATTATTAGGGAGGCTAGGGAAACCTTCACTCCATTTGACCTAAACCTTTATCTAGAAATAGGGGATGAGAATGTAATGGTATGTCCTTCATCTCAAAGTCCATTTTTAGATGTTTTTACTCAGGGAACACATGAAGAAATTTGGTAACAAATTGATGAAGACATAAACACCTTCTCTATAAAAATGGATAAGAAGATTGAAGGTGGAAGCTCAGTGGATGTGGAATATGTACTCAATTATGTAAGGTAGAACAATATGAAAGGCCTAATAGACAAATTTGATCACTACCCTACCAAGTTGATCCTAGAACATAAGCTAATTGGAAATTCTAGTGATAGAAGCTCCTTGGAGGGGCATTCTTTGATTAGTTTAGATGGTGGTTATGGTGGGGAAGGTTTTGCTTGTAGTAGGGCATTAGACATGTATCTATGATTTTTCCACCTATTACATGTCTTCTAATTATTTTGTGTTTTCTTCTATTGATTTGATGTGACTGGAGTTATTCTTCTTTTGGCTTCCTATTTGGCATTGTGTCTAGTAAAACTATTGGTTTTCTCATTGGCTACCTAGTTGGTGCCATTCTATTTATACTTTTCATCTTCTTTTTTGGGGCTGCCTAGTTAGAGCCATTTTTATATTGAACTATCAATTATTAGGACTATAGATGGGGGATACCCCACTAATACTTTTTATTTTACTTGATACTATGAATATTTTTGGCATCTAGAATGCATATATTAATAATAGATCTTCAATATAAAAATATATATTTACTTATATATAAATACATAGATATACATAATTCTTCATGCATGAGTGGTATTTCTTTCCATCATGAAAGGATTTGAAGAAATAGTCTTCCCAAGAATTACAGTTACAAAAACATCAAAAAAGGCATAGGATATAATTAAAAATTCATTTCAAGGTATGAATCATGTAAGAATTGTACATTGGCAAATGTTAAGAAAAGATTTTGAAATTTTGAAGATGAGTGATATAGTAAGTATAGGAGAATGTTTCACCCACACAATGAGAATAGTAAATCAAATGAAAATGAATGGTGCAAATGTATAAGAACATAAGATTGTTGAAAATATTCTTAGTATCCTTCCTTCCAAATATGATCCAATAGTGATAGCCATTAAATAATCAAAATACTTGTCAATTTTGACAATTGATGAGCTCATGGGTTCCCTCCATACAAATGATTAAGGACTGAATAAATCAACATAACCACCATTGGGTCAAGCATTCAAAATTATGGTAAAAATTAAGGATAAAAGAGTAGAATCAGGATCATCTAATTTAAAAAGAGGTAGAAGAATAAATCAAAGAGGTAAAGGAGGTCATTTTCAAAACAGAGATCAAATTCAAAGAAGTGGTAGTGGTAGTTATGAATAATGGAGTAATAATACTCAATATAGAAGAATAAGAGGTATAATACTATCAACAAAGAGGAAGAGGATATCACAAATATGATAATATAATGTTTAATGTTATTACTATCAAAATTTTGGTCATTATGTTAATTATTACAAAAGAAAGATATTTTATCATAAGAAGCAAGAAAAGCTCAGTGTGCAAATAAATGTGAAAATTTATGTGAATGTGAGCTATTGAGATATAACACAAATGAAGAAAATCAAAATGATATATGGGAATTTGATAGTGGGTGAAACAATCACATGATATGAAATAGAGATCTGTTATATGGTTTTGATTAAAACATCAAATCAAAGGTGAAGATGGGCAATAATACAATGACACTTGTTATGGACAAAGGGAGGATATAAATTAGAACCAAGCAAGGAGATAAGAAGTACATTACAAATATATTCTATATTCTATGTTTGAAGCATAATTTGATAAGTGTAGGATAATGTTTACAAAATGGGCATGTTATAAAATTTGAAAATGGAGCTTGTGTAGTAGTTGTTAGATGGAATAGGTTGATTTCAAATGTTCCCATGACTAAAAATAAAATTTTCCCATTAAAAATTCATAATAATATGTGGTTGAGTTTCAATACAATTGTGAATGACACAACATGGTTATGGAAGCTTAGATTTGTTCATTTGAACTTTAGAGGACTGAATATTTTCCATAAGAAAAATATGGTAATAAGTCTACCCTTGATCAAAAGACCCAATGAATAATGTGAGGGATAAATTGTTGGAAAGATGCATAGAGATCCCTTTGTAATTAGAAATGCCTAAAGAGCTTCAGAACCATTGGAATTGGTATATTCAGATTTGTGTGGACCATTTCAAGCAAAATCATTATCAGGTATGAGACACTTCATTACATGCATTGGTGAATTTAGTATAAAAATATGGGTTTATCCTATTAAGGTAAAATTAGATGCATTTGAAAATTTCATAGAGTTTAAGGAAATTGTTGAAAAATAAAGTGGCAAATACATTAAAATTTTGAGAATAGATGGAGGAGGTGAATATATTTCACATTATTTTCATAATTATTGTGTTTAAAATGGTATTAAAATATATTTAATAGTAAGGTATACACCCCATAAAATAGTGTAACAAAGTGGAAGTATATGATAATTATAGAAATGATAAGGAACATGTTGAAAGTAAAAAATATGCACAAAGAATTTTGGGTTGAAACAGTTTGTTATGCAATGCACATTTTAAATATATGTCCTAAAAAAAGAGTATGGAGCATGACACCTAAAAAATCATGGTAAAATTATAAACCCAATGTATCTCATTTAAGAATTTTTGGATGTATTGTACATGCATATATTCCTGATGAATTGTGATAAAAGGTGGATAATAAAGCAAAAAAATGCATTTTTTTTTGCTACAATTATGAGTCCAAAGATTATAGGTTGTACAACCAGTGACAAATAAGTTAATTATTAGCAAATATGTCAAGTTATCATAAAATTAGGCATTTAATTGGTAATTAGAAAATAAGTAACCCTAGATCAACATTAAAAATGGAGAGAATAATATTCAAAATTTAGATCCAAGTAATAACATAAGATTTAGTAATAGCCTCATTTCACCTTTAATACCCACTAGTAGTTTGTCATCATCAAGATGTAATGCTTCTTTAAAACCTATATTATAACCATAATAAATAAGAATACTAAATACAAGGAGCTTGTATGATATCTATCAGGATACAATATAAGTAAATGAAGAAATTTGTCATTTTTCATTCTTTGTTGATTGTGATCCAATTTTTTTTAAGAATAAATAAATGATTAAAAGGGGGTAAAATCAATGGAAGAGAAAATTTTATCAATAAAAAAGAATCAAAATTGGGAGTTTGTAGACCTCCCAAAAACCAAACAACCTATTGGAGTAAAGTGGGTATAAAATACAAAGTACAATCAATAAGGTGAATTTGACAAGAATAAATCTAGGTTGGTAGCCAAAGGATTTAAATAGAAAGTAGGCATAGACTATAAAGAAGTGTTTGAACTAGTGGAAAGGATGGATGCCATTAGAATTATTATTGCACTATCATCCTAAAATGGATGGAAGATGTCTATATATAACAACCACCAAGATTTAAAGTTAAAGGACAAGAAGGTAAAGTGCTCAAACTAAAAAAAACATTATATGTATTTAAACAAGCACCTAGAGTGTGGTATAATAAATTGAATCTTAATTTGAAAAGAAAGGTTTCATTAAATGTACTTTTGAACACACTCTTTTTATTAAGAAAAATCAATAAGGAGAAATGATAATAATTTGTTTATATGTGGATAATTTGACTTATACTAGAAATAGTGAAGGTATACTTGAGAAATTATCGAGAGTAATGAAGACATAATTTGAAATGTTAAATTTGGGAATGATGCATTATTTTATTAGTATAAAAGTTTTAAAAACTAGTGATTATATATTCATTTCTCAAAGGAACTATTCCCTTGATATTCTAAAAAGGTTTGGAATTAAAAATAGTAAGCATGTAGTCACACTTATTTCTATGGGTGTGAAGTTGAGTAAGGAAGATGACAATTAAAAAATTGATCCTAATTTGTGTTGATGCCTAAAAGTGTATTATAGGCATCCAGAGTGTTTAAAAAACACTTCTCATTTCTAGATTCAAATAATCCATTGCATTAGTTGTAGGTTGTGATATTCTTGATATCTTTGGTGGAAAAGTGGTAAAGCAAATGAACTATTTCAAAAAAATTGTAAATGTTTGGTTGTTGGGAGAAACCATGGCCAATAGCTTGCTTATGAAAATAAGATTAATCTAAACTAAACATATTTAATTATGATAAAATCCTAAGTCTAAAATATAAGCTAGCATGGATATTTATAATGAAAGCTATATTGATGTGTCTTGATTAAAAATGAGCAAAAGGAAGGGTAGGTCAAAAAGAAGGTGTTCTAATTTTTAATATAAACATTATGACAAAGTTTAAATTTCATTCAAACACGAACTTAAACTAATATATGACCTGAAATAGATAGAGCTAAAATCCTATCATATATTAGGAAAACATTTGAGGATAGTAGAAATAATGAAAATAAGAACCAGATTCAATTTAAAGATTTACCCTATAGGCAAATTGCATTAGCACATCTGCAAGTAAAGCAAATAAAATGAAATGAACCTAAGATATTTCAATAAATATAGCATAATCATAAATTGACAACTCTGCATTTAAATGTACATGTCTATATTCCATGAAAACCATTCAAATATGGACATCCAAATAGATAATTGAGAGAGCAGCCATAATAGCAAACACATAAACAAATATTGGACAATCTTTGTATAATTCCTTGATTGTGTTAATTTCTCAAAGTTTACACAAAGTTTTGATAAAAAAATCCCCCTTTAAAAATGATAATACTTCATTTTATAAAATACTAAGGAGGTATGTCTATCAATCATGTCAAATTATAACTGTACAAGTGTCATGGATAGTTGTCCTTTTATAACCTTCTAGAACTAATGACACTTTGTAATGGACTAACCTATATTTAATGTGTTTTACAAAGTTGCACATTTTTTTAAAAAATAATATTCTCTTTTTAAAATTATATACATGCTTAGTTATAAAATAATATTCTAAATTCTAAAATTTTGACTTTGGGACTCTCATGTTGCCACAATATTTTGCCTCTATTGTAGGATCTTCATTGGCTTATCATGTTTTCCATAAATTAAATTGAGTTTTATGATAGGTTCTATGAAAATTTCATCTTCTTGATATGTTAGGCCTCTAAAATATTCCTCATCTCTACTCATTGCCTCATTATTGCTTCTAGCCATGCCAATCTTCTCTTCTACAAATAAGATCATATCCAAGATCTTTTTGTTATCTACACCTAATTTGCCTTGGCTTTGATTTTTTATTTCTTGCATGACTTGAGTATCCCTATGTTTGAACTCATAATTATTAATTAAGTCATTAGGACTAAGTGTAATTGGGTTTGTGATCAAACTCCCCAATATATGCATCATTTTAATCTCTAACTATCTACCATCCATAGAAAGATCCTCCAAGATCTTGGACCATTTACTCAAACCCTTGATCTTATCTATAAATATAAAAATATCCATATTAAAATGGGATAGAATAATTATCTAAAACCTAGGAATTTAGTATTCTCTCAAAATATTGATCAAATCCTTTGCCTTGTTATATGAATCTTGCCATTGAGTGACTTGGTTCATGGCCACAATACTTTGCTTGCTCACCACATCCTATTTGAATCTTATTGATTTTAATAAATTAAACATATAATATAAAATGGATTCAAACATATTGATCATAGCTTCTAGAATATATAGAATGGACTAGTCCTCCAAGTTCTTATTTTGTTGTTTTAGGTCCATGATGACCGTCTGTAATTATTGTATCTATGTTTGGGATAATTCAAGAACAACTTCCTCAAAGTTAGAGTCTTCACCAGGCCTCTATCCTTACTTCTAAGTCAAATTGGTCAATGGATCTACCTTTTGATATACAATATTTTTTTCATCTACCAAGATTGTTTTCTCAATCATTGTTTGCAAACTAATAGTGCTTAGATTGAACCTAACCCCAACTGAATATTGTTTCACTTATGGAATTATGATCTCCATTTGTGATGAAGTTGATGAATAACCTAGTGTGGCTAATCTCCTTATCTCCTCTTTCTAGAGAGTAACTATCCATGACTTAAGCTATTGATGGATAGGGATGTCAATAGCTTTGACAAAGGTCTATAGATGATGCATAATAGGTAATCTTTCCAACCTTGGTTCATAAATGAATAACTCTGGGTTTGGTGGTCCACAAAATATATTATCTTCATTAAATAGATTGATTTCACTTAGAGGATTAGTGAAGGTGACTTTAGGTATCTTAGTCCTTGAGACTATGGAAGTCTTATATTTTATTTTTTGAGTGTCAACAAGGATCAACTCTAGAGACTTCCCTTTGTCCTATTGACTTCTACAACACTTTCTCCTTCTTCATCATTTGATTTGTGTATGTCATAGATATCATATTTAAAGCATCTTCAATAGTCTCATTAGGTTATAATTTTATCATATGAACTTCTTTTTTATGTACTTCATGTGTTGTTGCCTTAAGGGATTCATTAACTAATGAACTTGAAGGGGTTTCATCTGGCTTTCTTTCCTCAAGCCTATGTTCTTTAGGTTTTTGTGTCTCTACCTATGCATTGATTGATCTAGGTCTATAAGGTTCACCACTAATCAAATGATATTATTTGGTGCCCAATTTCCATCTATCATCCACCTTTTGATTCCTCTCTAGTCTAGACTCAAGCCTTAGGTTGTGTTCCTTTGGCCTTCTAGTGACTTCAAAGTAAGTTGATGCCTTGGTGTAAATAGGGTCAAAATCACCAAGCTCATGATCATAGGGAATATTTAGAATTACTTTTATTTTTAAATGTTCTTTAAATTTTCCATAAAGTTTGCACTATCTAAGCTCTTCCAACTATAAATTAAAGGATGATCTATGCTTAGATGCTTCCTCAATGTTATCCCATTATTTGAAGATAGTCTTGCCTATTGTCAGAGGGAGGTTATGAAGTATTCCTTTTCTATTAGTCTTTCACATGCCATAAACGCCATGAAATATATAGTATGCCACCTCTTGCTCTGATAGCTTATCAAGAACATGAACATATAGCTTGAGTGGAGAATTCTAAGTTCCCTCAATTCTTATAACTGTATAATTTAGATATAACTATATATCTCCCATACCTTCAATTGATTTATTGATAAGAGGGCTTACTCTCATCATTGGGATTCTATTTATAGCCTCACTTAGTGTTTGGTAGACACAATCACATATAAATTGAATATGATCCCTATCTTTGAAGATTTGCAACTTAGAATAGTATTGTACAATAGTATGGGCTCCACTAGGTGACAATTATTTTTTATTTGGAATATTTGTTGTTGTGGATAAGCTATCTAGGAGATAAGACATCATATATAACTAGGTATTATTCTTATTCTTGATTACATAGATTTTCCTACTCAATGAGATATTAATTATTTCACCTAGAGGAGTGACAATTACCATTTTCATAATGAAGTAGACTATGAGCACCCACACTAGGTATACATATGCAATGGTTGCATTTCTATATCATTTATTCAACATTATCATTATCATCCTAACCATTGGTCTAAAATAACTAATAGGGATGTTTTTATTTAAGTTCAAAAAGACTTGGTTCCCACAATCTAATCACAAGCTAGGATGTCCCTCAAATTATGATCTTTAGCCCAAGAGTTGATCAAGGTTAAGTCAAATTGGTGTTTGGGCAGCTTGTAGTATGAATCAAAAGTAATAGAAAAAATATAAACCACTTTCCCATGTGTATGTTCATTAATAATCAAGACCTTGTCTATCTTAGTTTCCTTAAAAATGGGAGCAAGAATGTTAATGAAGCGGAGTACCTCTGGTTTTGCTACTTCATAATGTAGACCAGTCATATGGTTGCTACTATATCATCATACAACCTCTTGGTAGAGAGATTCTCCTCCTCTTCCCTAGTAATACTGGGTTGGTTCTCAATTGTCCAAAACAATTTTGACCAATTTTTATCTCTTATGTTCAAACATTAGCAACAAACTCAGTGTCCTTGAACACTCATCCTTCAGCATTTGTGGTCAAATAGAGCTCAACATCCTCCTTTGAAACATGATTATCTACTACCATTACTTTTATTTTATTTGAATTATCTAATTTCATACAATAATTTAATCTCTTGGCTCAATTTACAATGAATATAGAGGTAATTTATGCAATTCATATACTTATAGGGCTTTTAAGAGGTTTATACAAAGCTTCAGTGGAGATAATCAAGTTTGAACCATGAGATTTGTGCCTTAGATTTTACTTGGATTTCACATTTATACCTTTCATGTTTGCGGGTCCATAAGATCTCCAAATATGGTGTGCTCAACCTATGTGGCATTGCCATATAAGCATGTTCATTTATTTTTTAAATGTGACCATTTGTCCTTTTGGGACACATGTTGCCATATTGTGCTCTTTTGTAACTTGATTAAACATGATCCATTAATCTTGTATGGGGCTTGCTAGCCCTAGCTTCATCACAAACCATTGATCCTCATTTGATCTCCTATGAGTGTGCCACATGGCAGATCTATAGGATTTTTATGCTCATTTTAGACACACTCCATTGCTTAATACCTTTATGCCATGTGGTGGCTTCTTATTCCATCTAGGCCTATTGAATTATTGACCCATCACTCACCATAGATATAGATATTGGAGATTAAATTCCATTGATTTATATCTATTTAATTCATCTTGGTTATGACACTTGTCACTATCATGTTTATTTTGGGTTCTTTAAAAATTTAACTCCATCTTGCACCATTGGATCTCCTTTGCATAGATCAATGTGTACCATTGATTTTGATCCACATACTATTAAAACTACTCTATGCATACCATTGATATTCTCAATAGTCACCATGATGATGACACTTATCACCATTTTATTTCTCTCAAGACTTATTTGACATGTTGAATTTACACTCACTATCAATTAGGATCTGTATGCTAACACACACTATCAATCTTTGGAATACTTTCCATGTTTTAACCATGGGTTGTGGCCATGACACTTGGAATATTTTCACTCCTTTTTAGGTTTTTTGACTTATTAACCTAGATGAACATACACTCATCATCAATCTTGGACTTGAGCTCTAAGATCTCACCACAAATCATCCTAACATTGACTCATTCCTATAGGCAATGAAAATAGACTAAGGGCTCAAGGAACATAAAGAAATTAAGATAAATTTTTAGGCCAAGGCCTTATTTATATTTAATAAATATAATTAGGGCATAGGCAAAATTTTATACTAAGTTTAAAAACATAATAAAGTACCCCCACATTTAATTAGTCCTCATGAATAATGAAATAGACCAGGTGAAGTTTCAAGGTATAAAGGACTTAGCATAAAATTTTAGACTAAGGTCTTAGTTGTATTAAAAACTACAATTAAGACTTAGGCTAAAGTTTAATATAGGTTTAAAATGTAAGAACATTCCTGCATAAACATGGATCCCACATAAATTTGAATCTATTTCAA
This sequence comes from Torreya grandis, assembly GCA_037957365.1. NCBI lineage: Eukaryota > Viridiplantae > Streptophyta > Pinopsida > Cupressales > Taxaceae > Torreya > Torreya grandis. The sequence goes on from JARHVA010003490.1 coordinate 1,599,953, forward strand.
AATGAACTTAGGCTAAAATATATTAGACTAAGGTTTTTAAACTTTAGTTAAACATGGATTCAATTAATAAATTAAAATACCAAAGGCTTAGTCAAAAAGGGTTAAGTTAATATTAAAGCACAAAACCATGAATAATGTTCATTCCAATGACACTCCATTGAACCTACAACATGGAAACAAAGATCAAACATTATCAATTGTTAGATAAAGCCAAATAAAAATTAAATGTTGACATGCCAAATGTAAACATGATGAGAACCATGATATTAAAATAATGCACTCTAGTTAAGTGTGATGTTTAATTGAAATTAAAAATTTTCAAAATTTGAACAAGGGTCCTTATTTTCAAAAAATAGAGGTATGTTGACCTCAAAAAAAGGTGACTTCTAAGGGAAACATTACAAGAAGTTAGAACTCAGATACACTTGGTTTAGACTAGTAATTAGACTACTTATTCTGTATAGTCTAGTACCATCATTAATATAAATTCATGATTAAAACAAGTTTTGCACATGTATAATTAGGCTCAAACATAAAAATTCATCATGTTGTGTGTGTGCTTTGACTGATTGTCATGGGATTTAGAGAACAACATTCATAATTTGTGACCTTGATCATTAACATTGACTTATAACATAGTTAGATATTCATTAATAATCATGCTCTTAGAATAGGGAAGGCTTGGGTATTACTCTTCTACTAGCCAAACATCCATAGGCCCAGTAGAGATGCCTTTGGTTCCACTCAAGGCCTTTCTCCACTACCAACTAGGTGTCCATAGCCCTTGTGGAGGTTATTATAATCACTTTTGCTTAGAAATATTTCAAATTTTCAATAAAGTTCTTATTTTTTTTATTTTTTAAGTACATTTATCTCTTAGAAAATTTTGGGAACCATAATTAGCCAGGTTTAAGGATTTGGTCAAATTTTTGATCTTTGAACAATCATCCTTGGTTATAAACTTCATCATAGGCAATAATATTATTTAAGTGCTAACATGAATTTATTCTAATGATTCAAACTTTCATTAAATGTATGAGATCCTTATTAGAACCAAACTCAAATCAGATCAAGGTTTAATATTTTAAGGAATAATTAACCTAGACATCAATCTTTACCAATTTCTCAAAACCATAACATCAAGCTCAAATCTCCCAAGTCCATAATCAACCAATGTCTAAGAGTCATACCTGCATTCTTGATTTGAGAGGTTTCTTTGAGAAACTTTATGATGGATTGGTGATGGAAATTATCTTGAGAAAGACTTATTGAAAGTAGGGAACAAAGTAAAGAAAGCAAACATAACATGCAAACAAATATTCACAAGCATTGTGTAAAAACTAGGAATAAGAAAGAATGGGAAAGAAACTCATACAAAACTTACCTTATAATTGAACTTACAGATCACTCCAACAAGATTTACCTTAGGATCAAATAGGAAACTATTTAATTTACCATAGAGCCTTGAATCATGACTGTTTCCTTTTGATGATATCTTTTGGAAGATAAGATCACTTATGTGTTTGTGTCTTCTAGGTGATGTATCTTGGCTTCCTATAAGCATTATTAAATACATGGATCAAAGATATGAATCTAATACCCAATCATATTCCTCCCAAATTCTTATTTCTTGCATCAAAAGTGCTAATTCTACTCCATTCATAAATTGATAATGACTTGGTTAAAATACATCATTTAATGATGATAGTGGTAACTCAATTGGTATACTTGGATTGATGTATTCATTAGGCTCCATTTGAGGTGAGGATTGACTATCAATATTTGCACAAAAATTCTCCAAGTCATCCTAAAAAGCTTCTTCCTCATGATCAATTGAAATGATATGAAATTCATTTGGATTTTTCACATTTGAATCATGTTTATCACATATTTATAACATTTTAAAGGAGTCATATGAAAATATTTGATCTATTCTACTTGTTTCATCTTCATGTTATATAAATAATGGCATCTCTTCTATCCAATAAAGTTCAAAATCTTCTTTCTTTGGGATTTTCATAATAACATTGCCTTCTTGAAATTATTTGATTTCTTTTAAGAAATCATGATACAAATGCTGCCATTAGTCATATTCATCAAAAATATTCTCAATTTCAACAATGTCCTTATACAGATTGTCTTCATATATTCTTTATAAATAAGTATCAACTTGTATTTGATTCATATCAATAATTACAAGTTCCTAAGAAATCTCTTGTAACTCATCTTCTTTGATTAATTCAGAAAGGATAATCTCTTCCTTCATGATTTGTATAGTAGATCCCTAAAAGTATTCACTAAAATGGGAAAAGTGCATTGAGGTTACCATAGATATCTAACCTTGTTCATGAGTTTTCTCATAATGAAAGGTTATATTTTATTCTAGAGTATCTTCAGGTTCATTTTCATCCTAAAATGGAAAATCAAAAGTTTCCACCATAAGAGTTGCTTCAAAAAATCTAGATGTTTTTGAAGATATAGATGTACCTGTAGTATTACCCTTGTTAGAAATAACTTCAAATATATTCCTTTTATCTTGATATGCTTAAAAAACATCACAAAATTCCACATAATTTAATTCACCATGTTGTAGAGTGTTATGCATCCTACAATAATCATCTAAACCTACATCGCACAAATTCATTTCATGTATATCTTTATTTTAAAATGATTCATTGTAGTTATTGTTCTTATGGCTATGATGAAACCTATTTGTAGGTTTGTTAGACATTTGAAAAGAATGATTTCTTTTAAAATTTTACTCATTATTGCCTACTTGTTTTTGAAACTGAAAGAAATCAATGCTTAACTTCTAAACCATTTTAAAGATGGATCCATTCTCATTTTTAGGTGCCTCTAAATTATGAACTTGAGTATTACTACTAGTTGTAGGAACCAAAGCTCTTTGATCTTGTGGATGAGACCCACTTGCAATGTTATTCAAGAATCCTAGGTTTTGACTAGGATAATCATGACTCAAGGGTAATTGATTCAAAATTGGTGTTTAATTTAAGGCAGGTCTATTTTTATTGGCATTAGGAATGGCATTCAACATAAGAAAATTTAGATTAACATTTGGAATGACATATGCAATTTGACCTTGGGGTTGCATCTAGTCATTTATTACCACAACTTTAGCATAGGCCAAGGCTAATATGTTAATGATATTTATAGATATCTTTAATAAAATAGAATTCATGAGATCTAAATCATCTTTATAAATTTATAAGTCTAAGGCTTCATTAGGTCTATAAGGAGCTATGGTTCTACTGAACATCTTTTAGAATTTGGCATTAAATTCTATAATGGTTTCACTCAAATATCTTTTCACAGTGGTGAATTATTGATAAAGGATACAAGGACTTATGATTTTCCCAAATTGATTAATGAAAATACTATTAAAATCATTAAAACTAGTGATGTAATTCTCATGAAAGTTGAGAAACCAATCATATGAAATCTTTGAATGTAAATGGAAACAATATACATGTTACATATTCATGAACCACATTCAATATTCTTAAAGAAACCTTAAAGGACTTAATGTATTCTTCAACAGTTACTACACCATTAGGGCTAAAAAAAGGAAACTATTTCTCAAGATTTTGAGGTAGATCATGTATTATACTTGGTACACTGATAGAAGATCCTCTTAACTAGGCCACACCTTGATAACATTTAAACATAGGAGAACCACAAATATGTGAAGTTGGATGAGATTTGGAAACTCTATGCTTAAATTTATCTTTTCTTTCTTTCCTATGAAATTTTAAATAAAAGGAGAGGTAATCTTGTCTTTGAACATGACCTAGTCCTGATTCTTGGCAGTTCCACCTTGTAAACCTTGAATCCTATTCAAAATATGATGTGTAAACCTTATCTTCATAAATAATAATGATTACACTTGCATGTTAAGCAAAATTTTCCCCAAATCTTTACAAAGAACAACTACCTTTAATTAAATTATCTCAAAGATGTGTCTAAACTGATGAATATGAATGATCTTTACCCTTCTAAGTTCAAATAAACCTGAACATACAAAGAATCAATCAATCTTTGAACAAAATTGTTATCACTAATCTTGAACATGGAATATTTACAAAGCTTAAACTACTTTTACAATATTTTATCATGATTCTTTAAAGAATAGCTATTTTTAGCTAAATAAGCCTAAATACTAGTCTAGAACCATGAATGCCAATGATATTTACAAAAATTTACTAATAATAACACAAATATACAAAAAATCAACTGATTGTTGAATAAAATGTACTAAAATTAGCAAAGACAACAAATTCATATAGCTTTAGCTAAAACCGCTCCCTTTAGCTCTAGTGAAACATCATCTATTAATGTCTAAAAGTGTATCACAAGGGTCTAGATCATTTAAAAATTATTTCCCATTTATGGATTCAAATAATCCATTGCAAGAGTTGCAATTTGTGATATTTTTGATATCTTTGGTGGAAAATCGACAAAGCTAATGAACTATTTCAAAAAAATTGTAACTATTTGGTTGTTGGGATCAACCATAGCCAATAGCTTTCTTGTGAAAATGAGAGTAATCACAACTAAATAGAGTGAGTTATGATGAAATACTAAGTCTAAAATATAAGCTAGCATGAATATTGACAATGAAAGCTAAACTCACATGACTTGATCAAAAAATGAGTAAAAGAAAGGGTAGGACAAAAATAAGGTATTCTTATTTTCAATCCAGACATTATCATAAAGTTTAAATTTCATCAAAACATGCACTTAAACCAATATATTAACTAAAATATCTAAAGATAAAATCCTATCATATATCAGGAAAATATTTGAGGATAGTAGAAATAATGTAAATAAGAACCAAATTCAATTTAAAGATTTACCCTATAGGTAAATTGCATTAGCATATCTGTAAGCAAAGCAAAGAAAATGAAATGAACATAGGAGATTTTAATCAATCTAACATAATAATAAATTGACAACCCTTCATTCCAATGTACACATCTAGAATCCATGAAAACCATTCAAATTTGGACATCCAAACAAATAATTGAGAGAGTGGCCATAATAACAAACCCATAAATAAATAATAGACAATCTTTGCAGATTTCCTTGCTTATATTAATTTCTCTAATTTAACACAAAATTTTACTCAAAAACTCCCACCATTACAAATTACAATACCTCCTTTTACAAAAGACTAAGGAGGTACGTTGATCAATCATGTCAAATTACAATTATACAAATGTCATAGACAGTTGTCCTTTTACAACCTTAAAAAAATAATGACACTTTTTAATGGACTGACCTATAAGTAATGAATTTTTCAAAGTTTCACATGATTTTACAAAATAATATTCTCTTTTCAAAATGATATACATGCTTAGATATAAAAGAATATTCTAAATTCAACAATTTTGAATTTAAGACTCTCATGTTGCCATAGTCTTTTGCCTCTATTATAGGATCTTCATTGGCTTATCATGTTATCCATCAATCAAATTTTGGTTGATGATAAGTTCCATGAAAATTTCATCTTCTTGATCTACCAAGCCTCTAAAATATTCATCATCTATGTTCATTACCTCCTTAATGCTTCTAGCCTCATGAATCTTCTCATTTGTAGATAGGATCATATCCAAGATCCTTTTTTTATTTGCCACTATTTTTCGTTGGCTTTAATTATTTACTTCTTTCATGATTTGAGTAGCCTTATGCTTGATCTCCTCATCAATAACAAAGCTATTAGGACTGAGTGTAGTTGGGTCTGTGATCAAACTCCCCAATAAATGCATCATTCTAATCTCTAACTATTTATCATCCATAAAAAGATCCTCTAGGCTCTTGGACCATTGTCTCAAACCCTTGATCTTCTCTACCAATATAACCATAATCATATTCAAATGGGTTTTAATAACTATCTTAAACCCAAGAATTTAGTCTTCTTTCAAAATATTGATCAAATCCTTCACCTTATTACATGAATCTTGCCATTGAGTCACTTGGTTCATGGCCATACTAATCTGATTGCTCACCACATCTTGTTTAGATCTTATTGATTTTAAGGAGTTGAACATATCATATGAAATGGCTTCAAAAATATTAATCATAGCTTATAGAAAAAATAGAGTGAATTATCCTTCCAAGTTCTTATTTTTTTATTTTAGGCCATTGATGGCTAGTTGTAATTATTTTGTCTGTGTTTGGGCTAATACAAAAACATCTTCCTCAAAGATAGGGTCTTCACCAAGGCTCTATCCCTAATTTTGATTCAAATTGGTTAGTGGATCTACCTTTTGATAAATAATCTCTTTTCCATCTACCAAGATTGTTTTCTCAGTCACCCTTTGTAAACCAATAGTGTTTAGATTGAACCTAACCCTAACTAAAGATTGGGTCACCTATGGAATTAGGATCTCCATTTTTTATGAAGATGTTGAATCACCTGGTGTGGCTAATCTCCTTGCCTCCTCTTTATGTAGAGAAATTGTCCATGACTTTATCTCTTAATGGATAGGGATGTCAATAGCTTTGACCAAGGTCTAAGGATGATTCATAGTAGGTACTCTTTCCAACTTTGGTTCATAAATGAACCACTTTGGGATTGGTGGTCTATATAATATATTTTACTCACTATATATATTGACTTCATTTAGAGGAGTAGTGAAGGTCACTTTAGGTCTCTTAGTCCTTGAGACTATGGAAGTCTCATCTTTTCTTTTTTGAGTGTGAATAGGGACCAACTCTAGAGAATTTCCTTTGTACTATTTGACTTCTACAACACTTGTTCTCTCTTCATCATCTGACTCTATGTATGTCATAGATAACATATTTAAAGCATCATCCACAATCTCATTAGGGTCTAATACTATCATATGAACTTTTTATTAATGTATTTTATGTGTTGCTACCTTAAGAGATTCATGAATTAATGAAATTGAAAGGGTTTCATCTGACCTTCTTTCCTTAGGCCTATGCTCTTCAAGGTCTTGTGTCTCTACCTATGCACTAACTAATGAAGGTCTATAAGGTTCACCACTAATCAAATGATATTGTCTAGGGCCCAATTTCCATATGTCATCCACCTTTTGATTCCTCTCTAGTCTAGAATCAAGCCTTAGGTTGTGTTCCTTCAACCTTCTAGTAACTTCAAGGTAAGTTGATGCCTTGGTGTAAATACGGTCAAAAACACCAAGCTCATGATCATAGGGCACATTTAGGATTCATTTGATTTTCAAATGTTCTTTGAATTTTACATAGGGGTCCCACTATCTAAACTCATCCATCTATAAATTAAAGGATGATCTCTGCATGGATGTTACCTCAATGTTATTCCCATTGTTTGAAGATAGTCTTGCCTATTATCATATGGATGTTGTGAAGGAATCCTTTTCTCTTAGTCTTACACAGGACATCAACACCATAAAATAGATGGTATGCCACCTCTTTCTCTGATAGCTTATTAGGAACATGAACATATAGCTTGAGGGGAGAATTTTGAGTTCCCTCTATTCTAATAACTGTACAATCTAGATATAACCATATATCTCCTATAGCTTCAATTGATTTATTGATAAGAGGGATTAATCTCATCATTGGGATTCTATTTATAGCCTCACTTAGTGATGGGTAGACACATTCACATATAAATTTAATATGATCCTTATATTTGGAGATGTGAAACTCAATAGTATTGTGAAATAGTCTGGGTTCCACTAGGTGACCATTCTATTTGGTTTGGGATATTTGTTGTTGCACATAGGGCATCTAGGAGATATGACATCATATAAAATTAGGTCTTCTTATTCTTGATTTCATAGATTTACCTACTCAAGGATATACTAATTATTTCACCTAGAGGAGGGACAATTACCTTTTCAATAATGAAGTAGACTATGGGCACCCATATTGGGTCTACATATGCAGTGGTTGCACTTCCATATAATTTATTCAATATTATCATTATCATCCTAACCCATAGTTTAAATTGACTAATAGGTATGTTCTTATTAAAGTCTGAAAAGACTTGGTTACCAAAATCCAACCACATGGCTAGGATGTCCCTCAAATAATTCTCTTTATCTCGGGGATTGATCAAGGTTAGGTTAATTTGGGGTTTGGGTAGCTTGTGGTATGACCCAAAATCAATAACAAAAATTGAAATTGAGTATGTTCATTAATAATCATGCCCTTTTCTATCTTATTTTCCTTAAAAATGGGAGTAATAATTTAAATGCAGTGGAGTACCTCTAGTTTCCCTATTGTATAACTTAGACTGGTCATTTAGATTGCTATTATATCATCATACAGCCTCTTGGTAGAGAGATTCTTCTCCTCTTCCTTGGTAATGGTAGGGTGGTTCTCAATTATCCAAAATAATTTTGACTAGTTGTTATCTCCTATGTTTAAAGCATTAGAAATAAACTCAATGTCGTTGAACACTCATCTATCAGCATCTGCAGTCAAATAGAGCTCAATATCCTCCTTTAAAACATGCTTATGTGATTCCATTCCTTAGATTTTGATCAAAGTATCCAATTGTAGGGAATAATTCAATCCTTTGTCTCAATTTATAATGAATATAGAGGCAATTTGGGCAAGTCATACACTTCTAAGGTTTTTGGGAGGTTTACATAGAGCTTTAATGGCAACAATCAAGTTTGAATAGTGAGATTCATGCCTTAGATTTCACTTGGATTTCACACTTTTACCTTTCATGTCTATGGTTCCACAAGATCTTCGAATATGATGTGCTCAGCCTATGTAGCATCATTATGTCATCATGTTCTTTTATTTTCAAAATGTGATCATTTGTCATTTTGGGACACATGTTGCCATATTGTGCTCTCTCATAACTTGATTAAACATGCTTCTTTGATCTTATATTTGGATTTTTATCCTTGGTTTCATCATGAATCATTGATCCTCATTTGAGATCATAAAAGTGTGATATGTGGTAGCTCTACAAGATTTATGTGCTCATTGTAGACACACTTCATCACTTAGTGCCTTTATATCACATGGTGACTTCTCATTCCATCTAGGCCTATTGAATTATTAACCTATCACTCACCATAGATATAGATCTAGGAGATTGAATGCCATTATTTTATCTTTGTTTAATTCATTATGGTTGTGACACTTGTCACTACTATATTTATTTTGGGTTCTTTAAAAAGTCAACTCCATCTCGCACCGTTGGATCTCTTTTGCATGGATCAATGTGCACCATTGATTACAATCCACTTACTATTAAACCTACTTTATGAGTACCATTGATGTTTTGAATAGTTTTGATGATGAAACTTTTCACCATTTTATTCCTCTTGGGACTTATTTGATGTGTTGACTTTACACTCACTGTCGATCAGGATCTGTATGCTTGCACATGTACCATCGATCTTTAGAATACTTACCAGGTTTTAAGCATGGGCCTTGGTCATGACACTTGACATATTTTCACTCATTTGTAGGTATTTTTGACTTATTAACCTAGATGATTTTCTACTCACCATATATTTTAGAATTGAGCTTTGAGATATCACCACTTATTGTTCTCATGTTGACTCATTCCTATAAGTAATGAAAATAGACTAAGTTAGGGCTTGGGGATCATAAAGAACTTAGGATAAAGTTTTAGCCTAAGGTCTCAGTTATATTTAATAAATACAATTAGGTCTTAGGAAAAAGTTTAAACTAATTTTAAGAATATAATAAAGTGCACTCACATTTAGTTAGTCCTCACGAATAATGAAATAGATCCCATGAGATTTCAAGAGATAAGGGACTTAGCATAAAATTTTAGATTAAGGTCTTAGTTGTATTAATAAATATAATTAGGACATAGGATAAAGTTTAAGATAGGTTTAAAATTTAATAAAATTCTCGTATAAACATGGATCTCGCATAAATTTGAATCTATTTCAAAATGAACCTAGGCTAAATCATATTAGACTAAGGTTTTTAAACATTAGTTAAACATGGATTCAATTAATCGATTAAAAGACTAAAGGCTTAGTTAAAAAGGTCTAAGTTAATATGAAAGCATAAAACCCTAAATAATGTTCATTCAAATGATATGCTATTAAGTCTACAACATGGAAACTAAGATCAAACATTAGCAATGTTAGATAAAGCTAAATGAAAATTAAATGTTGACATGCCAAATATAAACATGATGAGACCTATAATATTCAAATTATGCACTATATTTAAGTGTGATGTTTAATTTAAAGCACAATTTTTTTTAATTTTAACAAGGGTCCTCATTTTCAAAAAATGGGGGTATGTTGACCTCAACATTTTATACAAAAGCTTAGCAGGAAGTTTGACATATTTAACAACGACTGGACCTGATTTAATGTTTGTTGTAAGATTGATTAGTATATTCATGGAGGATCCCAGAGACACACATTTCCAAGCAAGAAAAATAATACTTTGGTATGTAAATGGAATAGTTAATGATGGAACATTTTATGAAAAGATGGGTTAGTTGAAACTTGTTTGATACATTGATAGCAATTGGGAAGAAAACATTGATGATAGAATAAGTACTTTTGGGTTGTATTTTATCTTAGATCAAGTGTAGTTTTATGGTCATCAAAGAAGTAACATGTTGCTACATTATCTAATATAGAGACAAAGTATGTAGTAACAAATTTAATAGGCTATCATGCAGTTTGGTTGAGAAGGACACTTGGAGAATTGATGCATCCACAAGAAGAAGAAACATTTATCTTTTGTGATAAAAATTAATAAAAGGCATTATCAAAGAATCTAATCATTTATGTTAGAAGTAAACATATAGATATAAAATTTCATTTCATTAGATAATTAGTAAAAAAATAGAAATCAAATTGGTGTATTATAGATCTAAAGAACAAATTACTGACATCTTTACAAAGCCATTCAAGGAAGAAGATTTTGAAAGATTGAAGACATGTCTAGGAATGATAAGTTCCACAAATTATATTTTAGAGAGAATGTTAAAATTAGAAAATATCTATTTTTTTATGTTTTTTATTTTTTTACTTCCGTATTAGTTATAGTTTTAATGCTTCTATATTTTGATTTTAATTTTTTTTTAAAGTTTGGTTTTTGTCATTGAAGCACATGGTCTTGTTAAAGCATTGTGACCATCAATTTTTTTTAAGGGAATAATTTAGAATATATTTTCTAGTTTCCACTTCATTAAAAATTAAGTTTTGTGTTCAAAAATTAGTCCATTTTAATCTTTCTATCATAATTTTTTGTTCCTCTTGTATAAGACATAATTTTTTACTACAATCTGATTATTATTTACAACATAAATTAGAATTTTTAGGAATTAGCTTTTACATTGTGTAACTTTGGTTATTTATCGAGAGGTAAATAACATATTGGTTATTGTGTAACCATATGGATAATAGGATAAGATATTATATTATCATCTATAAGTTAGTATAACAAATATATTTTTAGTTATAATATATTCATTTAATAGTGTTTGTTATTAGATATATATTACAAAGATAGTTTATAGTATATTATTGTTGTATGAGTAAGGTATTTAGTTAAGTGGTTGAGAGTTTGTAGGGATTTAGAAATCCCCTATTATAGGAATCAAATTCCTATATATTTGTAATGTGCTCAAATGAAATTTATGAGAGCATAATATTGTTGTTTGTGGGATTAAAATTTTCTTTGCACTACTTGTATTTGTGTTCGGCTCTCTCATTTTTTAATAGTGGTTTTAGAATGGGAGATTCCTATTATGGGTCGATGATTTATTCATAGGATAAATTATTCTCTATTATGCCCTTGTGTATAAGAAATTATTTTTTGAATATTAAGTTATAGGTCATTATATTTAGATCTATATTAGTGTTTTGTTCAATAGTCTTCCATGCACTATGTGTGACATCTAGAGGATATTTCATCATCCGTGCATACATTTCTACTTGGATTTCCAAAATTTCATTCTTCTCTTGACTCTTGGGACACCATTTATAGGCATGGTTATTTTAGGTGATCTATAAGACTGGTGTGCTATCAAGTTGAGTACCATCAATATCTCCTTCCTATTATTACATGCATATATATGTTTCAATAGTATATTTTTTTCCATCCAAACAAGGAAATTTTAGAGAAAAAAATCATCAAACCACATTCTTGACATGGAAATACAATAATCCTAAGTTTTTTTTTTCATATCAACATATCAACATTGAATTATTTGTTGCTTAGCTCAGTAACATCTGGCTTGTTTATATTTGATTTATGATCCATGAATTTAGTTTGAGCCACAATATAATTGATTATTGATTATGTGCATCGTATAACACACTTATTTTATGTAGTCTTTGTATATTTCCAATGGATTTGAAATTATCTCCAAGCAATTCACAAATCTTCACAATTTTTTGTAGAAAGATCTATGACTAAGCTAGGTGTCCTCAATTCACTCATCATTTGGTTGTTCCCACCACAAGCCATCTACCTCAGACTCCACATCGTGCAGGTCTATAGATCCATTCACTATCAAGCCCATACATCACGCAAATTTTGAAGATAATTCTAGTGTTGAGAAGTTGTGGTACTACATTCAACATACCATGTTGGATTCCCATTGAACATCTTTCAAATATACTGATCATATTATCCCTGTCTCAATGTGTATTTTTGTAAGCATAAAAATATTGGTACGAAGTTGATGTTATCAAAGAGTTTTGTAAAATAGGTTTAAATTTTGTACTAATAGTCTCTCATAGCTTTATTTGTTTATGTATAAGTTTTAGTCAATTACTAGAGTCATCTTTATTTTTTGAATATAGTTTATAATATAAATTTTAATAATAAGTCAAAAATATTTTATAGGTTAGTATTATTTTTTAATTTGTCAAATATTTTAATATTAGATTTATGCTTTATTAAAAATTGATAGAGTTATTATAGCTAATGTCTATTAAAGAAGTCATCAAGAGTAGTGTTCAGTATTATAGTCATACTCTTTTATGTCTAATGAGTCTTATATATTATAAAATAGTCTCATCTTTATCCAAAAGTACTAAATTCATCTTTATTATAAAATAAGTCAAAGTTGAGAGTCAGAGTAATAATAGAAAATGTTTAAATGTATAAAGGATTCATTGTCACTTATATGCGATGTTGAAACTATGGGGAGATTTTCCTCAGAAAATTTATGTAGCTGAGCTTCATCAACATATTCGCTGAGTGAATAGCTTCAACAACTAGAGGAAGGAAGAAATAGAGGTGGGAGGTGTTTCTATTCAAATTTGCTTTTTCAGATTCAAGAGAGAGAAGAAACTAAAGAGATAATGGACAAGGCATGGGAAGTACCTGGACTAAAGATTGCACACCGTAAATCCAGACGCTTGTGAGCACTCCTCTTTGGCTGTGGAGGAATGACACCTGCAAGAAAAAAGGAAACTTGGACAAGAAAATGTTAGATGGATAGGCGGTGGGTTGCCAAGCAAGCGCTTGTTCCCGGAAGTGTGAAAACTTCCTTAAGGGAGGTCAACCCACTGTTAACAGACAGATAAAAGATCAAAAAAATACAGAATGCCAGAATACAGAAGTGACAAAGAAATTAGGAAGGAAAGAAAAGACAAAATGATTACCTGAAAGAGTTGTTGGGCTAAAGACAGTCGCCGAGGTCGGAAATGTCGCCGGCGTCGGTTATCTGATCTGCCGGCATCGGCTACCCTGCCGACGTCGGTTGGGGAAGTGACCGGTGTCGGTTGGGGTTGTGGCCTGTAGTCGGGTCTGGGTTGCTTTCTGGACTGTGGACGGGTCTGGTTCGTGAACAAGGTCAAGACTGAGTTCGGGGACGGGTCTGAATGGACTGAGGAGTGGTCTTGCCCTATACAGGGTCTTTTGTTGGCAAAAGGAGGATGAGGGAGTTGTCTGGGATTGGTATAAAAAGTGGGACAATGTGAGAGGAGGATGGATAGAGGACAGGTCCTGAGAAGGCTTTTCAGCCTCTCAGGGGGAAGGATAGAGAGAGTAGGAAGCAGCAGATAACTGAAAGCTTAAAGAAAAGAAATCAAATAACAGAGTCTGCTTACCTCTTTGCCTGCTGAATGAAGGGTTGAGAGAGCTGTTGTTGAAGCCACAGAGGATTTAGCAAGAAGAGAGCTCTTGATGAAGAACCTTTGCACCTATTGTTGTTGTTGCACAAGGTCCAAATGGAGAAGAGACGAAAGCCAAAATGCCAAGAGAGTTCAGTTTGCGAGCTCCAGGGTCCAGGGGGCTGCAACAGATGCAGAAAAGGGTAATGAAGGATGCCAACACCGGCAGTTTTGCCGACGTCGGCCGAAGGGTCACCGACATCGGCTGTCGCAGAATGGGGACAGAGGCTAAAAATAGCCTCTGCCCATTCTTGCACGCCGCCGAGCAAGGGGGTATGGGAAGAATGGTCATGAGGATGCCAAAATGGGCATGGGGGGAAGATAATGAAGAGATTTGGCCTAATAAATGCTAGGGGGAAGGTGGAGGGATTCAAGGGAGGATCCAAGGTGGCAAGGGTAGGGTGGAAAGGGGGCCAAGGCCAAGGGTTAGGATAGGGGTTTAAGGCGAACAAGGGGGAGGACCAAGGTGCAGACACGTTTGCGGTGTCTACATTTGCCCCTTTTTGTCTTGTTGGTTGTTCTAGATGAACTGCAAGACAAAAATAGGAGTTGGTTGCCCCAGAAAAAGGATGAGGTGTTCCCCCCCTCAAAGCGATAGTCGAGAGAAGGGAATCGAAGATCGAGTGTCGATTTGACAGAGAAATGGATAGAAGAGAGTGAGTGAAAATGCTGCAGTAGTCGTGATTGCGCGTAGTCCACTTCACGAGAGGGTCGGGTCAAATTGTCGCATGTCGAGGGTCAAGGAGTGCCAAAATTGAAGTAACCGGGCCCCAGCATTTAGTCATCTACTGATCGGGTCACTCAATTTAAGCTGAAGCTCCAAATGGTCGTCATGTTCTAGGTATCTAGGGCTCAGGAAGTGCTCCCAGAAACATGAAAAAGCCACAAGTAGTAGGGATCAACTGGCTCGCAATCCTATACTTGCGAAGGGTCAAAAATAGTCTGCGGACAATTCTGCTAACTAGCCGTGAGGTAGCACACACGCAAAAACAACCAAGGCAACATTGTCTTGGAAGTGGTCGAAGGTCGAAGGATGGTCATTGGTCAAGGGGATGGATGGACGAAAGGATGCGGCCGAGCTAACCCCAGAAGACCCCATGTCAATTGAGTGCTGCCTACATAGCCCCTGTCGTAGGGGCCTCAGGCCGATGTAGTTCTCCCTAAAAGGGAGGAATGGTCAAAGAAAATGATTGGTCTTGGTCAAAGAAAATGATTGGTCTTGGTCAAAGAAAATGATTGGTCTTGGTCAAAGTTGTCGATAGACTGGTCGTGGTCAAGGTCAAGGTCACAGAAGAGAAGGTTTGTCCATTAAAGAGACGAACAAACGGGGGTGGTCGAGCTAACCTCAGAGGATGTGGTGTCTGAGTGCTGCCTACATAGCCCTGGTCATAGGGCCTCAGACCAATGTAGTTCGGACAAATTGAGAAGATTGGTCGATGATGAGATTGGTCATGTGTTGAAATGACGAGGGTAAGATGAGGATAAAATGATGCTACAGATGGTGTATTCTGTAGAATTGGTCGAGAGTCTTTCATCCCTAGCAAGTTTCCATAGTCGCGATGGATATATGCTAAAAATGAATAGAAGTCGATTTATGCTTCAGCAAGTATTGGTTTATGCTTAACATAAATTGGGTCTAGTCGGTAGTTTCCATGTGTACTGGTGTCCATAGAAACTATGTGAAATGGTCTAGAATGATGTCAGCTGAAAATGATGAAAATAGCTGGGTTTGAGATGAGTCGCTAATTGATGTGGTTAAATGTGACCAAAGCGAAGAGAAAAGATGAAAGGCAAATCGCTCTTTCATTGACAAGGACCCGAAAGGAAGGATAGATAGGGGTTATTAGAACAAAAGCCCCGTTCATGCATTATGTCGTTGACCAGTGTTGAGTTAGAATGGTAATCGAATCACTTTGACATTAAAGTGAGCTTGAAGTCCCTTGATCAGGTGATAGGAGGAGGATAGGGTAACCCAGTTTAAGAGCAGGAATAACCTTGCCCCTTTTATAGGAGACCCTGAGACAACTACAAGCCAAGTCCGTGACTCATTTTTTTTTTTTTTTTTTGGTCCAGGCTGAACGATGCGGGAAGCCTACATAGAGATGTCTTTTGATGTAGTGGTCATGTTGCGAAGCTGATCAATGCGGGAAGCTTCTAAGAAAGGTTGTTGTTTGTAGCAAGATTTAGTCATAGCCATCCTTCGAGGGAGTGGTCTATATTTTTGCTTAATAATGTTTGAATAGCTGTCCTTCGAGGGATCAGTCTATTAGCTACAGCAATGATAGTACAACTGTCCTTCGAGGGAGCAGTCTGTCTTTTTGAATTTGACTTGATTTTGTGACCATGGATATGTTTTGACATCTTGATTTTGGTTGTTTTTTTTTTGATAGGAATTTGAGTCATGGACAAGACTGTAAAAGTTCAAGGACGCCCTTTTTATTAGGACAAAGCATTACTGCTTGACAAAAAAGGGGTTGACAAGGGTTAGGAAGCAGGGTTGATAGGAAAAGGAATGACAATGACAAGGGGTTGCTCAAGGGACGAGCTCAAGTAAAACGTCAAGTGATGGAGCACTCGACTAACAGAAGAAAGGTCAAAGACGCAAGACATAAAAAGGGGTTTAAGGTCTAATAAGACCCTGGGCCATGCTAGTATGTTAAGGTCCGAGTCAATTGGGAGCAAACCTGCCCCATTTGCCTCTTTCCAGATTGGTTAGGTGTTGATTGATGGATGTGAAGTTGGTTGACATTGTCGTTGGTTGGTTGAGAAAGGTTGAATGTTTGGTCGAGAGGTCAGGGTGATTGATATTTGGTTGAAGTTTGGTTGAGACTAGTCGAATAATTGGTCGGGGGTTGGGTCGGTGGATACTTGGTCGGGTTTTAAGATAAAATGAGTGATTGATATGTGGTAGAGACTGGGTTGAATAGTTGGTTGAGGTTTGAATAAAGGATGAATTCCCCCAGCGGGTAGGGAGAATGTTTGAAAGATTGGTTAAGGTTGGTTGAGGTTTAGTGGTCAGATGGATGGTATTAATGTCGAATAAGGGGGTCAAAGGCGGCAAAGGGACCATAGTCTGACGTGGGTATCTTGATTTAGGTGATGAGGTTGGAGAGGCATGAGTCAGGGTTGATGTTTTGTTGAAGAGGTGGTCAAGAGGATCCTTGATGAGAAGGGAATCCTTTCTCCATTGTTGACGAATGATAGCTTTGAGAGCACAACAATGCTCAGTGTCATGTCCCAGAGTGTGATGATAGTTGCAAAATTTAGAGTTGTCGAACCAAGATGGCCTTGATCCGAGAGTTGATGAATGGGGCGGTGTTGAAGGTTTATTGATGACGTGGTTGAAAAGGGAGGTGTCATTCTCCAAACATTGGCGAATGGCAACCTTGAGGGCATGACAATGCTCCGTGTCGTGCCCAGGCGTGCGATGATACGCACAAATGCAAGTGTGGTCGAACCATGGTGGTTTAGGTCCGAGAGATTGATATTGTCTAAGAGGCGGGAGATCGATACGAGAGGACTGCAACAAGTGCCGTAAGAGCAAGGCATATGAACCTGCTAATGGGTCAGGATGTTTTATTGCAGTGAGAGTTGACGACGTTGGTTTGAGAGGTGAAAGAGGCATAGGTCGAAGGTTCAGATGAGATATATGTCTGATGGGATGAGGAAGTAATGGAGGCGATGTGCCTCTGTGAAGGATGGGAGTAGGTAGTACTCCTATTAAAGTGGACGGATGCGGGCCCAAGATTGAAGGTAATGACGAAGGTGGGGGAGGAGTTCTCCGGTGTGGTCTAGTAGCTTTCGTGTGTTTGGGTCGAGGGCCACCATTGTGCGAGGCGAGGTTAGATGTGGGTTTGGGTTTAGATGTGGACGGAGGTGAGTGAGATGTAGAAATATCACGCAGAGGGCAAGAGGAAACCGCGACTGGGTCTTCCTCGGTTGAAACGGGTGGAGAGACTGGTTCTTCTCTTGGTGGAGAAGAAATAAGAGAGTCTGGCTCCTCAAGTGGGCAGAGGACATGGATGATCGTGCCTTCTACTTGTAGTTGAGGAGTAGGTAAGGTAGGGTCTTCGGATGAAGGTGGGCTTAATGGCGTTGATGTGGTCAAAGCGTCCTCCGATACAAGAGAGGTAGATGGAGGACTAGTAGGAGAAGGAGGTTCCTCATCCTTTAATGGAAGAGGTTGGTTAAGGACAAGAGGCAAGATAGTGCTAATCGTGTGAATGTCATGGTCTTGAGAGTCATTGGTCGAAGTCTGGACATTGTTTTGAGTAGGCGGATGATTTGGAAATGGTTGTTTGAAGATGTCAATATGTTGGTTAGGTGGGGCGTTCGGGTTATCTAAAATAAGATCCCCCTTGTCGATCATGTCTTGGATGATGTTTTTGAAAGTTCGGCAGTTGTCGATGTCATGGCCTTGGACGCGATGAAAGGGACAGAAGTCGGCCTCCCTATACCATGTAGGGATGGCCTTTGAAGGGTCAAATTGAGGTGGTTGGATTGGAGGGAGATTGAGGGACCCCTGCTTGAGAAGTTTTTCCAAAATGGAAGCGTATGGTTCTCCAAGTGGAGTGTAAGAACGCTGGATATACCGTTGTTGGAATTGTTTGGTAATGCTGGAAGATGTCGAAGGTTGGGAATAATTTGTTGTTGTTGAGGATGGTGATCTAACGACCACAGTGTTGGCCACTCCTTTGGACTTGGAGTTGGCAGAAGAAGAAGGTCTGGAAGAAGAATGGTCAGTAGATTTTGCATTGGTATTACGTAATTTGACCTTGTCTTCTTCAAGGGCACAGAGTTCGAGCTTTCGAGCCATGATGAAAGCTTCGTCAAAAGTGCAGAATGTCTGAATCTGCAAGGTAGAAGAGATGTGGTTGGCACATGCTCGAGAAAAGAGCTCGATGAGCTCGGGTTGAGGCAAGGAGAAGGAGAGCTGGTTAATCAAACCTCTCCAATGAGCGACAAAGTCGACAATTGATTCGTCGTCAAATTGCCTGATGGAGTAAAGGTCTGTGATTGAGACTTGTTTGGTGATGTTGATTGAGAAATGGTCAAGAAATAGTTAGGTGAGTTGGATGAATGAAAAGATAGAGTGTCTGGCAAGAGAACTATACCAGTCAAGGGCAGGGCCAGAAAGGGACATAGGGAACGTGCGTAGAAGTAACGCATCGTCGTGGGCGATAAGATAACAGGCATGTCTAAATGCCCATAGATGTTGTTGTGGGTCTTCCTTACTCTGAAAGCA
Organism: Torreya grandis; assembly: GCA_037957365.1. NCBI lineage: Eukaryota > Viridiplantae > Streptophyta > Pinopsida > Cupressales > Taxaceae > Torreya > Torreya grandis. The sequence goes on from JARHVA010003490.1 coordinate 1,619,318, forward strand.
AGTGAATTTAGGAAGGTCCCAATGGTTAGGGTATGGTCGAATAGGGACGAAAGGATGGATGGGCTCATTACAAATTTGTTCATATGACAAAGTATTGCTTGAACCGAAAATGGAGGCTTCGAGACTGGACATTTTATCCATCAGCATCTTGATAAAATCTGCTGACGGATTGGCGGGTTGAGCGCCCCCTAAGTTGTAAGGCCCTTGGAAGAGGTTAGAGGAGGCGTGCGACATAGTCGGTTGTATAATGTATGGATGACTAGTCGCAGGGGCGGAAGTGGAGGCTAGAGGTGGTTGCGTTACGAAGGTCGAAGGTATAGGTTGACTGGGCACTACCAAAGGTGGTTGAATGGTGGCACTGGTAGAAAGACAGGTTGGCACTCCTATATTTGTGGGCGCAAGAGTGTGAGGGGTCGAGGCAATCAAGTTCTGATATGATGTAGAACTTGGTTGAATTGCAGGTAGTTGAGGGGGTAATGGAACCCCGATGGAGGTCGGTCTAAAAATAGACGGGGAGGCCAAACTTTGCGTATTGGCCATGGTTGGGTTAATAGTTGAGGCGAAAGGCTGAGTCATAAAGGGTTGGGTGGTGTGGATGTCATCGCCACGTCACCCGAAAGGTCTCGCGTTGGGTTTCTCGCGAGATAGTTTTGGAGGGCTGCGGTATTGAGGTCCAAGAATCTCTCGAAATCTTGGTCCCCTTCAGGGATGATGGGAATTTGAGTCAGGGTCGGGGTCGGGGTCGGTCCTGTAGGGGTTCTTCCAGTCTCCGAGTGGAACTCCATGATAGGACTGGTTAGAGACAGGATAGACGGAAGCGGCTGTTGGCTAAAGTGGTTAAGAAGAGAGTCCTGGTTCTAGAAACTATGTTTTTGTAGTCTCAGAAAACCAGAATGGAGTTTTTTGACAGAGAAGGGATAGGTTTTAGGCTGCTAGTTTTTGAAGAAAAAAGGACAGTGACAGAGACCGACATCAATTTAAAAACTGATGTCGGTAATAAATGTGGCCGACGTCGGTCAGATAACTGATGCCGATAACAGATGAAGCCGACGTCGGTAGTAGAACCGATGCCGATGACAGGGGAAGCCGACGTCGGTGGCAGAACCGATGTCGGTGACTGTGTTTTCCAGAGAACCAAAAGGTTCTTGGAAAACAATGAAGAAGGCATCCTCACTCACTCAAACAAACAGATGAGAAGAGGAAAACAGAGAGAGACACACAAGCCTAAGTGATAAATCCTAGGAATTAACCTTAGAAATTGTGGCTTATGCCTTAGATGGATGTTTGGGGAGATTGGCTGAAAAATGGGTCCTAGAAGAAGGTGGTCTAAAGATGGTTTCAGGTGTTGTTTTAGGTGCTCAAAGATCTGTGTTAGGGTCTAGTACGTGGCCTGGTGCTAAGGAGCAAGCTCCCCTCACTTCACGATTCCAGTGGTTAGCTGGTCTCGCTTAGCCAAGATATACCTCGCCTAGAGTTTAGACTCCGCTAGAGAACGGAGTGGGCTTCCCCCTTGGTGATGAATTCCAAGTAGGGTCACCGGGACGGGTAAGGTATCCGCTGGGGGATGAAATCCCAATCGGGCCTTGTCTCAGGTATGTTTTATGTTTGTTTTAGTGCATGTGGTCCGGTAGTGTAACATCAAGTGTCTACGATTTATTCAATATGCATTTAAGTTACTAGATGTGGACTAAAAAGATGCAAGAAGGCAAGAAATGAAAGTGCAATACGTTTTAATGCCCAAGTCAAAATGTGATGTTTGTTATGAAGACAAGCTTGAGAAAGGGTTGAGAGTGTGATGTTTAGACTAGTCTAGAAATGCAAGGAAGAAAGATTCATTTTAGTCCTGCTTATAGTGTCATTGAGAAGAAAAGAAGGAAGAGAAAAGGTGAGAACCTAATGCTCCTAAATGAATGAAGAGGAAAAGGAACCCAGGAGGAACCTATGGTCCCACCGGGCGTGCCAGAATGTTTCTATTCAAATTTGCTTTTTCAGATTCAAGAGAGAGAAGAAACTAAAGAGATAATGGACAAGGCATGGGAAGTACCTGGACTAAATATTGCGCACCGTAAATCCAGACGCTTGTGAGCACTCCTCTTTGGCTGTGGAGGAATGACACCTATAAGAAAAAAGGAAACTTGGACAAGAAAATGTTAGATGGATAGGCGGTGGGTTGCCAAGCAAGCGCTTGTTCCCAGAAGTGTGAAAACTTCCTTAAGGGAGGTCAACCCACTGTTAACAGACAAATAAAAGATCAAGAAAATACAGAATGCCAGAATACAGAAGTGACAAAGAAATTAGGAAGGAAAGAAAAGACAAAATGATTACCTGAAGGAGTTGTTGGGCTGAAGACAGTCACTGAGGTCGGAAATGTCGCCGGTGTCAGTTATCTGATCTACCGGTGTCGGCTACCCTGCCAACGTCGGTTGGGGTTGTGGCCTGTAGTCGGGTCTGGGTTGCTTTCTAGACTGTGGACGGGTCTGGTTCGTGAACAAGGTCAAGACTGAGTTCGGGGACGGGTCTGAATGGACTGAGGAGTGGTCTTGCCCTGTACAGGGTCTTTTGTTGGCAAAAGGAGGATGAGGGAGTTGTCTGGGATTGGTATAAAAAGTGGGACAATGTGAGAGGAGGATGGATAGAGGATAGGTCCTGAGAAGGCTTTTCAGCCTCTCAGGGGGAAGGATAGAGAGAGTAGGAAGCAGCAGATAACTGAAAGCTTAAAGAAAAGAAATCAAATAACAGAGTCTGCTTACCTCTTTGCCTGCTGAATGAAGGGTTGAGAGAGCTGTTGTTGAAGCCACAGAGGATTTAGCAAGAAGAGAGCTCTTGATGAAGAACCTTTGCACCTATTGCTGTTGTTGCACGAGGTCCAAATGGAGAAGAGACGAAAGCCAAAACGCCAAGAGAGTTCAGTTTGCGAGCTCCAGGGTCCAGGGGGCTGCAACGGATGCAGAAAAGGGTAATGAAGGATGCCGACGCCGGCAGTTTTGCCGACGTCGGCCGAAGGGTCGCCGATGTCGGCGGTCGCAGAATGGGGACAGAGGCTAAAAATAGCCTCTGCCCATTCTTGCACACCGCCGAGCAAGGGGGTATGGGAAGAACGGTCACGAGGATGCCAAAATGGGCGTGGGGGGAAGATAATGAAGAGATTTGGCCTAATAAATGCTAGGGGGAAGGTGGAGGGATTCAAGGGAGGATCCAAGGTGGCAAGGGTAGGGTGGAAAGGGGGCCAAGGCCAAGGGTTAGGATAGGGGTTTAAGGCGAACAAGGGGGAGGACCAAGGTGCAGACATGTTTGCGGTGTCTACAGGAGGTTCTAGAACCTCTTGTTAATCACCAACAATGGGGTCCAAGAAGATTTGGTGACATATGTAATGTGGTGTGTTATTCTTAACATGGTATATTTTTTAATTTTTTAGTGAGGTGTGGTTGTTACATTTATTTTTGAGCATGTGTGAAAATTAAGAAAAATTGTACCTATTCACTTATGAATGATATTCCAATGTAACCCCTTTTGTATATTTACATTGGATAATGTTGATCTAAAAATCATTGTAGCAATCATGATGAAAGGTTAGTGGTAAACCTATGAAAACTAATTTGTAAGGTTAGTGGTGAACAAGAGAAAACCATTTTTTAAGGTTATTGATGAACCTATGAAAACCATTTTGTAAGGTTATTGGTGAAATTGTGAAAAACATTTTGTTAGGTTATTGGTAAACATATAAAAAACATTTTGTAAGGTTATTGGTGAACCTAGAAAACCAATTGCATATGAATGTGAAGGAAGATATGTGCGATGGAACATGTATGCAGAGAAGATCATGAGCACATGGAGGTGGCACACTATAATCAGAGAATGAGATATATTTTACCATGTAAAAACTATGCGGGGGGGGGGGGGGGGGGGGGGCGGGGGGGTGTTATGGATTAGCTTTAACATTATCTAAAGTTTGAGTATTTATTGAGAGCTAAATAGCATATTGGTTAGTGTGTAACCATATGGATGATATAGTAAGATATTATATTATCATCTATAGGTTCATTTACTAAATATATTTCTAGTCATAATATATTCATTTAATAGTGTTTGTTATTATATATATATATATATATATATATATATATATATATATATATATATATATATATATATAGTTTGTTATATATTATTGTTGTACGGGTAAGGTATTTAGTTAGGTGGTTGAGAGTTTGTAGGGATTTGGAAATCCCCTATTATAAGAATTAGAGTCATATATATTTGTAATATGTTTGAATGAAATTTATGAGAGCATAATATAATTATTTGTGAGATTAAAATTTTATGTGCACTACTTGTATTTGTGTTTGGCTCTCTCATTTTTCAATAAGAATCTCAAGTTTATCATCAATTCAATATTACTACAAAATGACTTGAAAAAGATAATATTCAAAATAAAAGAAAATAATTAGTTGACCATGTGAAATAAATACATAAAATGTAGATGTCTACAGAGTTCAATGTCAATCCTCTATACATGGAAACTTGTATGGAGTTGCTTCTAAAAAATTAAGAGTTTATACAATTAATTTTTTAAGAAATATTTTTTACAATTAAGGGATTTTAGAATATATAATTAGGCCACAATGTCAAATCATTTGATCTTGATCATGTAAATTTTTCTTGAAATAAAAATGAAAATGATTGCATGTTGTAAAAGTGTCATTCTCAAAGCATGTGATCAATTTCCTATGCTATTGCAATATTTCTTTAGATGATTACTGGATAAAGTATTAGCTGATGAAATTTTCTAATAGATTACAAAATGTGATCTAGATAGTTCTAGGAAAAAATAAAATTAATTTGTATTTATTTTGTGTTTTGAGATGCCAATATTATTGTTTCTAACATAGGCATGAAAAATATTCAGTTTGGATGAAATGATGTTATCCAAGTTTCAAAAAATGTTAAGTGTTAGACTATCTAAACATAGTTTGAGTTGACCTGGAGTGTAAATTTTTTTATTAGTTGTTTCCTCTTTTATTTATATTTGAAACACTTATATGTTCTAAAAAAATATTTTTTAATTTTTTTTTCATAATATAAATAGACCATTGTTTCAAACATACAACTTAAAAGTATGATACACTAGTTTTTTAGTGGATAGTAAATACTAACAGTTCAATTAATCTTAATTACATCTGTATATAAATTTCAATTTGGGTATTTGATCATTATCATTTGTTAGTTATTTTTTAAATTAATTTTGCTTGATATTTCACTAATTAATGCACAATGTTACAATTTTTTCTATTATTAATATTAGTTCTATAATTTATACATGGGAATCTTGCAAAGATAGTGTGCATGCAATTATTTAAATTATTTGAACAATTTGTGTATCAATAAAAATTATTCATAAAATGAAATTAAAATTTCAAATAATATTAATAGGTAATATGGTTTTCTTAGCATTGTTTCTATTAACAAATTTTTAGTTATTGTAATTATTCTATTCCACACTATTTTTTAACCAAACTTGGTCCTAAAATGTCACTTGATAATAGTTACATAGTGCTTGGCTCATGGGTCTCTCAATATTTTTATTTAATAAATATTTAATTTCACTCAATAGCACATATAAAAGTGCATACAAGGAATAATATTTCTAGATTATATAGTCTATAAACTTGGTTTTAAGAAACAC